>PVIY010057244.1:0-12965 GCA_004026745.1 Myrmecophaga tridactyla
TGCTAGCTGCCAGAATGCAACACACCAGAGACGGATTGGCTTTTAATAAAAGGGGATTTATTTTGTTGGTTCTTCAGAGGAAAGGCAGCTAACTTTCCACTGAGGTTCTTTCTTACATGGAAGGCACAGGATGGTCTCTGCTGGTCTTCTCTCCAGGCCCCTGGGTTCCAACAACTTTCCCCGGGGTGACTTCTTTCTGAATCTCCAAAGGCCTGGGCTGAGCTGCAAGTGCTGAGATGAGGAATGCCGAGCTGCTTAGGCTGTGCGTTCTCTCATTTAAGCACCAGCCAATTAAGTCAAACGCCACTCATTGCAGCAGACACACCTCCTAGCCAACTGCATTTGTAATTGGCAACAGATGAGGTTCACGTACGATTGGCTTATGTCCGCAGCAACAAGGCTAGGTATGCTCACCTGGCCAAGTTGACAACTGAATCTAACTAACACAGTTGGGGTTTGGCAAACCATGGTATTTAGCAATATCTAGCTGAAACTCACTAAAAGTAGCTTGCAGAATAGCCTCTCAACTCTATCTGAACTCTTCTAGCCACTGATAACTTTATTTTATTGCATTTCTTTTCCCCCTTTTAGTCAGAAAGGCATTATCGAACCCATGGTGCCAGGGCCAGGCACATCCCTGGGAGTTAGGCCCTACATTGCCAAGGACACTTCCATCCGGGTTGTCATGTTCCATGTAAGGGGAAGGGTAGTGATTTTCCTTGCAGAGTTGGGCTTAGAGAGAGAGGCCATATCTGAGCCACAAACAATGTTTCCTGGAAATAACTCTTAGGCATAACTATAGGTAGGCTTAGCTTCTCTATTTGGGACCATTTTAAAAGTGAAATCAACAACAGAGAGCATGAAAATTTGGAAAATGTGGCACTGACTATATCATGAAAATGACACATATTTCCAGTTTGAGAGGTGAACAAGGAAGCAGAGTGTCTCTTTGACCTCAGCTGGGAGTGTGTACATCAGGCAACTCAACGATTTTACTACTTTGTGCAATGCTTGCAAATGACCATGAAAGCACTGTGATTATTGATTTGGGGGCTACAGTTAAACTTTATTGAGGAGGTGAATTTGAAAATAAAGAATCTTATCTTATTTTTACTTAACTGTAATATTTTATAATCAAGTGCAGAAGGGAAGCCATGCCCTAAAGTCAAAGTCACAGATGCGAGATGGAAACCTGTGGGGATGGGAAGGACATGACACCATCATGCTGTCTCCCAGTTCACTGCTCCCTGACCCCTTCTCCCCTTCTCATAGGTAAGCCTTTAAGAGAACTGTTGTTATTAGTTTTCACATTTTTGTGTAACTATTTCCCTTTGTGGTGCCTTTGTTTCCTGTTGCCAAGAAGGGAAAATGAAGTGCGGGAAAGAATAGTTCTCTGCATAACTGTTCAAGAACCAGGATTAAAATGAATCTCACATCTGTAAGCCTGGGAGTCTTCAAGAATAATTCTTACTGAGTTAACAGTTTGTGGAGGACTTAGCTGCTGTTGATGCTTGTTTTGCTCATCAACGAAAGTAATCATGAAGAAGGAACAAATGGGATTATCCTTCCAGAATACTCAGCCTATGTCATCATTTGATGGAATATTGAGGAGAACTATGTGGAATAGAGAGAAATAAAGTTGTCCACTATCCAAACACTGAATTCAACTGTTGTACAACCTTGATGAGCCCTTACTTATACTCTGGGATCCTAGAGTCATCCCCATTGCGAACCCAGAAATAAACAAACATCCAAAGGGGTGAGGCCTCCTGTTGCCTGTAGCTATAGAAAAAGCAGTATCTTGTTTTAATGATTTCATCAGAAATGTTCTTAACATCTGCAAGTTGATGAAAATTTTGTCATGACATTAATGCAAACAAACCCAACATTAAGGAGAGGTGATTGATGACATCATAATAAGGAGAGTACATTGATGATTTCATACCTGTAGAAAGATTGAAAAATGAGGCAGAGGTGTTAATTTTATTAAAGACAAGAAAATAAGAGGAGATTGGTTCAGCTTTGATACAATTTTTACTTTGAATAAAATTATCACATTAAATTCCCCACAGTGCCACACAGGATATATACATTCTGCTGCTCATTTTTAGAAGACAGACAAGTAATAGAGTCGGGTTGCTAACTCGGTTCATTACAGTTTCAGTGTAATATTTCAAGATGCTCCTGAGTCTTTGGGTAAAAGTGAAATTATGCTGACTGTAATCTGCTAACCAAGATATAGGAAAGAGTATAGAACTTGGGTCTCCTGTTCTGTGTTTAAAGTTTGTTTTCAAACCAGTTCATTTAAGCTCATCAGGTCTACTCTTCCTCATGTGTAATCTGTAGATTATTTTACTCCCCTGACTACCTACATTATTGCCTTGTTTTAATGCTCAAAAGATATACATATTTTTGATAAAGTGCAAAATACTGTTCAAAAACAAGGCAGTCTATTGACAGGTGAAACAAACAGTGCTACTCAAAAAAATGTCCCGCCAACCCTGCCAGACACATTCGGTAGGCAGTTTAGAGCTGAATTTGTGCTTCTGGGAAATACCTCTACTGGGCAGCTTCTTTGAAAACCAGAAAGATGGTCATGAAGGAGAATGTGCATACTTTCAACCCATTTTAGATTAGTAGTGTAGTCGGTATGAGGGTGTGAGCTGATTTGTTTGGGACTTTAGGTGTGTAAGTCAGTGCTTATTTTCATAGTGGACAGAGGTATCCCTTACAACAATAGGTGAGATGTGGGGAAGATGGGATGGCTAGCAGATTGCTAATATTATACTATTTTCTAGTGATGAAAAGGACAATATCTATCTTACAGCCATTTGATTACATTTTCTATTTTCATTTAAAACTATCACAGTTTCATCATGAAGTCTTAAAATAAATTTGAATGTTATATGAGGTGTGTAATGTAATAAAAAAGGAGTTACATGACTCCTGTTCACTTGCCAGCACAGTTTTTTTCTATTATAGGAGATGGTAGAAATGGCTTTTTTGGATTATGGCATTTATATGATTTCTCTACATCTAGGTCAGGTTGGGGGGGTTCAGGGGAGAAGGACACACTGAAGAGAGGAGCAAAGAAGGAACCTGCATTTCAACCATTTCTTCTTGTTTGAGGGAATTTAAGAGGAAAAGTCTGAAGACTTCAGGTGAACAAAGTAGGAAGGTAAAGTAAAATCACACTACAATGCTCGTTTTGGTTTTATGGAACTGGGGTAGCCCCTAGTGAAACAAAGAAACAGATCAGTATAGATGTATAGAAATTACACAGAGGCATAGGAATAATTAGATGGTTATGATACTACTCACTAATGTAGTGATGGTTAGTGAGGTAATGTAAGAATTACAGCCATTGCCGAAACACAAAGATTTTTCTTCATTTTTCAAGAGGAAACTTGCAAGCTTACAAAAGTTCTATGTATTGTTTAGTGTCTGAAATTAGTGAGAGAATTCTTATTAATCAGACATGATGGGCTCTGTTGGCTATCCATTTGAAGTTCCATCAAACAAGTTAAAATTTTTACTTTCTTATCATATTTGACTCTTGTGGTAGGGTGAATTGTGTCTTCCACGAAGACATGTAAGTCCTGACCCTGCTCCTGTGGATGTAGATTCATTTCCATACCCACAGTTTGGGATATTTGAAGATCCTCTTTGTGTAGGGCTAAATTAAATCCAGAAGACCAGGGTCCTTAAGAGCAAAGAAAATTTGGACATGGAAGGAGAAAGCCACGGTAGGAGATAAGAAGACAGATGACATGTGATGGAGGCAGATATTGGACTCTATCACCACCAGACGTCTTCAGACTTCAGAGAAGGCATGATCTGCTGATACCTCAATTTTGGATTTCCAGCTTCAAAACTATGAACTGATAAATCCCTATTGTTGAAGCCACGTGGAAAATTGTTACAGCTGCCACGGCAAACTAAGACAACTATTGTAAACAAGCCCCTCCCCCTATGACTTTCCCGTTTCTATTAAAGCATCCATGGTTAATGACTTACTGCTTCTCTTATCATGATGGATTTTGAAAAGAGATTATTCCCTGACAATAATCACATCATTGATAAAAACGAGTTTAACGTGGCAAGCTCTTTTTAGCCAGCCAGGGTTCTGAAGATAATGCACATTAGTTATCTTTTAGAAACTCTAAGTCGTTTCTTACCTGCCATGATATCATGCCCTGGTAGCAATCCTGCTAAAATACACCCCAGGAGATCATAACTAACCTACTCGAGTATTATAATAAAAGATCCAAAGATTGGTATACATTTTTTTTCAAATATTTGAAGTTATGGCATAAAAATATAAGTCCATGTATTGCTCATCTTAGAAAAACAGTACAGAATGTTAGAATATCATAAATAAATGAACACTTTCATTTATGAATTTTATATGAAAATCACTGCATTTCCCTGCTTGTGTGGGAGTTAATCTTCTCGTGAAACTTACTGTATAAAGCAACACCTCTTTGGGCAATCTCCGGTATTAAAATATGACATTTAAGCATTTCCTCCAAAAGGCAGTATAAGAATGAATTGTTCAATCTCTTTTCTTATAACAGGCTGGGAATTATTTCAGAAATAACTGAGATGGTAATTCCCATTTAATATCCTTTTTATGGCTCATTGGAAAAACAGGAAATATTTTCAAGCTAGTATAAAATTATTGGAAAATGAAAAGAACCCCAGAAGTTTCCTGTCTAAACATTGCCACCATTTTTGACTCTGACCGCCCCCCAGCTTGTTGTTGTTATTATTGTAATCATTAAAGTGAATATATTAATTTGACGACTCCAGGTAAGTTTCATCTTAAGCTATCCCTCTCCCTGCTTAGATTCCTTTCCTCACCATTATCTCTGTCCATCCCAAACCATCCTATTACTTTCTAATTGACCTTTATTTTAAGGTCCAAGAATAATTATGGTCCTTTCCAGCTCTGCTTGTGTTTTCTTTGTATGTCTCTCAACCTCGTTGCAGTCATATGTCACATTCCATTCTGTGAAAGGAGATTGAAAAGCAGGGGCCAGCTGTGTCTAGAGAAAAGCTCAGACTCCATGCCAGTCAATAGATAGACAAGACATAGTCCAAATCAGCTAGTGCAAAATGCCATATCTAAAGAAAATTCCCCAGAAGTTACTGCAAATGGTGAGGGAGGTACCTTCTGATAGAGGGAAATAGCACTGCCAACTCGAAGAGCACAGACTAGCATGACCACCACCATCAGCTGTGAAAGCTGTTTAGTACAGGGGTTACTTCCTTATAAATCACAGGTGTACGTTCATTTAGAATGGATATTCATCCTAAGTTTTGATCCATATTTGTAGTGAAAGACCAACCCATAAGGTTTAATTGTCCAATTAAGAATTTTTCAAATTGAATTCCCTGTGAACTCCAGGTGGAATCCATGAGTTGTAAATCATCTTTTCTTTCCATTTTGTGAGTGGGAAAAATATGCTCTACTAGGGGATACCAGTATACTGATGATAATAAAGTATAGTTCTTTTTAAAATTATTTTTAATTTTACATGTGTGTAAAATTAAATGGTCATCACATCACATGATGATGTGACCATTATTTTTATTTGTTGGAGTATGAAGAAACACTGAACACACATAAATGTTAGGTCATACATAGCATTATTATTTTGGTATAAAAGGATAAAACTTATCTGTTTTGGTGAACTAGTACACAAATCCTCTGGGATACTAGTTCATAAGCTATATGAAACCTTTAACAAAATAAGCTCCAGAGTTTATACACCCCCCCCCAAAATAAAAGTGATTTTTAAAAATAATCATAATGAGTAATGTTATTATTCTCCCTGGAATATAAACGCCGTTAATAAAATAGTCTTTCTGATATGTGAGCTCTAATATAAGACTATAAATATATTATAAATATACCACATAAAGTGAAATACCTAGACTTGTAGCCACCTTGCACAACGGTTGCTAGGAGATTCTAATTAAGTCTCTCCCGCGGACATTTGGACTTCCTGGCATATAAAAGGAAAAGATGGGGTAAGGATGGGAGAGTGATGACAGCCTATTTTTCATTTTCTTTTATTTGTATGCCCCCGACCTTTAAAATAATTTTAAAGAGATAGCTATGTTCTTCTCTGCTAAACCAGGAGGTGAAAATAGATGTCTGAAGGAAGCCTATTAGGAAAATGCATGAAGCCTTAAAGGGTTTAGAGGACCTAGAGAGCTGAGGTTGGGGTACAAGTAGGTTCATGGAGAAGACTCATTTGATTACCCCCAGAAATCTGCATTGAATTGAGAGAAGGGTGAAAGGTCCATCTTTCATCACATCCCATTCACAAGCTCCTGCAGCCTTGCTGAATTTTTCACTCTTCTAACCTCCAGACCTTCATGTGAAACACTCTTTCCCTTCTATTTATCTCCAGATAACGACTTTGCAATCCCAGTTCTGAGTTAAGTTAGTACTTTCTTCCAAAATATTCCAGGGATCTTTCCCAGTCCTCTAACAATTTAGGTGGGTCGCTCCTTTTGGGGGCTGCCCCCGTCATACCATCTGCCACTCAATTTTGAAGTTGCTATTTTATTTGTACCTTGACTTTTTCTAAAGGACTATTTGCTCCTCAATGTCGTGTTACCACTTTATCCATTAGTCTTTGAATGGTGCCCAGCACATACTAGTTGTCAATAAACATTGGCCCAATGAGTGACTAAAGAACGGACTTAAGATAAATAGTACATGTTGTATATAAAAGAAGTCAGAGACGGGAATTGTGGATTGGCCAATGAGAAGACTAATACAACTGAACTCTAGCTCTGGGATCATTTGCTTATAAATGTACAAGATGCCATAAAGGTTTCCACAGAATTGTGGATCCAGACACTTTCACCATTTGTAGAGAACCAAAGTAGGGTAAAGCTGTATTTGCCAGTGATATTTTTGGAATGTCTGTGATGGAAGCTGAATGGTTCAAATTGATATATTATGCATTGACACAAAACAATGTCAGAGTTGTGTAAGGGATTGATAATCACTTTAGAAAAACAAATTTCACTCGGGGGAAGGGGATGCCAGTAAAATGACATTATTGTCACAAGTAAGTTCATTTAAATAAGCATGGTAAATTTGCCTATATAGTGGCCTCTATATGTAAAACAATATATGGAATATCTAAAAATGGTCAATCAAATCTATAATTAGTAGTTAAAATGTTGTTTTTTTTGTTATAACCATCGTAATTGGCTGACGGAGCTCAAATGTAAATGATGACAATATTTTACCCTGAAAATAAAATACAGTGCATACAAGTCCCTCTGAACCCAGTTTCAAGATGGGTTCTTAGCTAACATGGGGGTAGAGGGGAATGGTATATATGGGATCACTTTTCTGCCATGTCCTAGAGTCTTTTGAGAATAATGTACTACTTGAATTTAATGTAGTCTTCATTTTTATTTGCTGCTTTAGAAATTTCAATAAGTGAATTATGTGGATGTTGCAATAATTCAACTTAAAAGACATTAACATTACCAAGTTATGTGTTCTGTGCTAAGTACTATGCTAGGTACTGAGAATACAATGATGTGTAAAATATGGTCTCTTCCATCTGTGAACTCACATTAAACAGGGAGGATCAGGGCAGTGGGTGGATAGTAGAAAATGGTGAACTGGTGAATAAGACATTGATGTTTATTTTTCTATTTATGAAGCTAATTTTCTGCTTTGCTAGATGGCAAAATAAACAAACAGAAAATCTAGACCAAGCCAGGATTTTCTTAGTTACTGCTAGTTTAAATGCAGTCTTGTCAAAGTTTTTACTCTTAGTGTTTTCCCCACAACTCCACCCACAGGAGTAGCTCTACTACTTACTAATAGTATATCTTGGCCAATGTATTTAATAAATTTGCACCTCAATATCCCACCTGTGAAATGGATTTATGAGAAAATTAATTTCGATATATATGTAAAGCACTTAGATCACAGTGTCTGGTACATAGTAAGCATGTGACTAACATTAGCTACCTGCCCACCCTCCTCCTACAGCACCTGATACCACTGAGTGTCTGGTCACTGGTCATTGACTTTCCATGCTGGCGTTAACTGACCTTTGGTGACTGCCATATATTTCCTTTTGCATCTGCTGAGGTTTCCTGTCCCATATTTTGATTTTTCCTTATACAGAAGTGGTCAGCCAATGTTTCCTGGGACCATAGGAGCTTTATGGTCTGGGAAGGCTGACTTAAGCCTCCTATGACATTATACCTGGTTTTCAAGAAGCAGTGTACAGTGTTCTGCTCCTCTCCAGTTACCCACAATTTATTGGGTGTTCTAATGTTCATACCATGTAAAGTCTACTAGGGGCTGAGAGTCTGGGGAACAGGGTAGAGAGAACTACACTAGACTCCTTTGCTCTACTCTTCAGTTCTCCTCCTCTCTTTTGTCAAGTTTGAGAATGCTGGTTGGTTATCTGTTGTTTATACACATAGGTCTTTAAGACTCAGAGCCCCTTTCTCTCAACTTATAGACTTCATGGGCAGTTTCAAAGCCAATTTAGAAATCTGAGTAAAAATTTTCTAATTTTTGCTTTCTGTTCTGCTGCAATTGCCATACCATTCTCTGAGGCCATGATCTGTATTATGATTGTAGTTTTAACGAGCAAGAATTGAATTATTTGAAAAGATCATTTAAGTGAATAGTAAATGTTTCCCTTCTGTATGGAAGTGTAAATGGCTAGCTAACACACAATGGCATAAGAAGTACTGAAAGTGCAAAAAGGGAACAGAAGGTTTATAAAAGCATCAATATGTAAGGTGGGTCTTGAAAGAAGAATCTGAAGTTTTGATTCTGCCAGGATCCCTAGACCAAGGAGCCTGTACTAAGTGGGGAAAGGTGGAGGAATGCAAGTCTTATCAGCCCCTGACCATGAAGTCTTTTCCTCAAGAAGGGTCATGTAAACTGAGACACAGGAGGAATCGATCAGCTGGGAGCAAGCAGCCAGATACTCCTACATACTTAACATGATGCAAGATGATATGTCTTGGCAGGAAGCTCAGAGAGATAAGAGAAAATTACCGGGCTCCATTTCACAGAGAAACCAATGAGTTCTTGCATGATGTTTGTTTAACTGAAAGGCAAGACACTCATTCAACATTTCTGAAAAATGTGGATTGGATCTAAAGGAGCAGTTTCTAGCTGATCAATATACTGGCCTGCAGGCTGGGTAAAATTAAGTGAGAGACAATAGGTATCAAGTATGAAATGAGGTGTCTGCTGAATAGTAAGTGAGTATTAGTTGTATCATCATGATTAAAAGCCCTGAACTGTCAAGTGGGTTCCGTTGCCCCTACTGGGTGGTTAGGGGAAGCACTGCTCTTTAGGTATATGATTGCACTGGGAACGCCAGGTCTATTGACTTGAATTTCCCAGGCAGCTGGGCTCACCGAAGGGGAGGAACAGAGTCATGTTCCACCCCTACCCCTGCCCTTGCCCCTGTACCACCCTCCTGCCCCTCCCTATACTGAAATAAGTTAAAGTGGGAGTTCCCAACTGTTGTTGCAAAAAAAAAAAAAAAAAAAAAAGTCAGCCTGTATGTTCAATTCATGTAGCAAAAGTTAGTTAATGCTTGGGAAAGATGGCCCAGCTGGCTGCTGGAAGTCATATCAGGGCAGCATTCAGCATCCCCCTGGTGAGATTACTCTGCAACAGAGCCTGGTTTTCAGCCTTTGGGCTCATAACCCTGATTTTGCCAATGTCCAGGGAGAAGGCTTCATTCACCAACCTGTAAACATTTACTGAGTGCTCCTTACATGCCGGGCACTAACGTTACCCAGCTTCATGAAGTGAATGCGTTCAATCAAAACACCAGTGGCTTAACTGATAATGAGCAAGGGCTGTCACAGGACCTGGAATAATCAAAGTTGATATGATCGGCATATTCACTCCATGTGGCCATGCTCGATAGGAATCCAGATCACAATTAGAATGTCTTTGTATCAACCTATAATGAGAAATAACTAAGAACTGAGTGTGAACTTGAAGTCTGTATATGAGCGGGATATTCTCTCCAGGTGGGTAGAATTACATAGGAGGTTAAAATCTGATTAGGAAGTGTTTGGTGAGCACATATTCAGAAAAACAGCAGCTGCAATCATCACATACTCGGTGACAGGGGCTGAGGCTATCTCACAACTTAGTGGAATAAAAGAACTCGAAAGGACTCCAAAGGCTGAGGCTTCCTACACAGAGCAACAAGCAAGTAATCCTGGGTACTACCCTCGTCTGCTTTGTGACTCCCCTTTTCCCAGGGTTCCGTGGCTCAGGGATGGGTGTCAAGCAGTATGCTGAGCATTTTTCATGCACTACTTCCTTTCGTCCTTGTCCAGAGCCCAGCTCAGAGAAATCTTCTCGGAACTCTCACTAGCCTCAAAACTTGTCAAAGTTATTCCCACCGCCTTTGTCTCTACCTAACCTCTGCCTTTTGTGTGTGTGTGTGTGTGTGTGTGTGTGTGTGGCATGGGCAGGCTCCAGAATTCAAACCTGGATTGAATTCTGCCACTGAGCCACCGTTGTACCACCCATTTAACATTTCATTTTATGTTCATTGGTCATTGACTGCTTCTCCCAAAGCGTGCAGATCTCAGGAGGGCAAGGATTTTATTCTCTGTATAGATGGATTCCCAGTGCCTAGCATGGTACTGGTACATAGTGGGAGCTTATTATACATGGTTTGTGGATGGATGAATTGGTGGATAGAAAGTTGGATAAATGGATGTATGCATGAATTTACAAATGACCTGAGAGGTAATAATTCTAGAGAGTAATAAAATCAAGGCTATGAAATTTAAATCACTTTCAAGGTCACTTTGCAACTGGGGAGCAGAGATTTGATCCAATTCTGATAGACCCAGAGCCCATGTACTCAGTCACTCCTCTTGTTTCCCTGCTAATATATTCAAGTAGTTTCTACCCAAAATTAGACACCCTGGAGTCAGAGAAATCTTCTATCTCCCATTCCCACTCACTATCTTTGGGTGCTTAACCAGAGAATTCGCTTAATTAAACTTTTGGTTAATTCTTATCAGCTTTCATCATATTCTCATCAGCTAAAAGTAGGACTAAGAATATCTGCTTAAGAAGTCATCCAGTCCATCAAACAAGAAATTGTTCATGACCTTCCATTTAAGGCGTTGTAGATAGGACAAAAATATATAACTGGAAATGTATATAAAAGACCCTGTAGACTGTGATACTGGTACAAGTTATTACAAAGTTGCAGGTATAAGAGAAGAGACAGAATCTCAGTTGTCATGTTACCATGGCCTATTTTATATTATAAATTCCTAGAAAGTAAAGACTACAGTTGTTTAATTTACTGTGCATGAAATGTTCACCAATGTATGGAGGCATTATAGTGGAGAAAGTACTCATTTCATGGTTTTCAAAAATCCGAACATAAATTAATTCACTAAAAGAAAAGATTCCATATATGCTCTTAATCAGCCCATAGCTTTAAATACCATCCTTATGCTATTGTCTTCTAAATATGTTTTTCCAATCCAATCTTGTTCCTTAAAACTCAAACCCTTCTGGCAGTACCCACCTCCTATATCCATTTGCCAACTTGCTCTCTCCCCTAGCTGTCTTGCAGGTACTCCATGCCTGGCTTTGACACAATGGAACTTTTGTTTTTCCCTCATCTTTATCACAGTATATCATCCCACTGCAAAATGTTATTTTCCTAACGCAACACATCTATGAATCACCTTGATTCCTCCCTTCCCTTTATTCCTTCATGCCTCAGATAAACCCCCACAAGTTGTTTATGCTTCCTGCAAAATATATCTCAAATGTACCTATTTGGTCTCTGTATTAGTTAGGGTTCTCTAGAGAAACAGGATCAACAGGGAACACTTGCAAATATAAAATTTATAAAAGTGTCTCATGTGACTGCAGGAACACAGAGTCCAAAATCGACAGGGCAGGCTGCGAAGCCGACGACTCCAATGGAGGGTCTGGATGAACTCCACAGGAGAGGCTCACCAGCTGAAGCAGGAATGAAACCTGTCTCCTCTGAGTTCTCCTTAAAAGGCTTCCCATGATTAGATTTAGCATCACTAATTGCAGAAGACACTCCCCTTTGGCTGATTACAAATGGAATCAGCTGTGGATGCAGCTGACGTGATCATTACCTAATCCTATGAAGTGTCCTCATTGCAACAGACAGGCTAGTGCTTGCCCAATCAGATAAACAGGTACCACAACTTGGCCAAGTTGACACATGTCCCTAACCATGACAGTCCACCCCTTGTCAACTTGGCACCCATACATATATCACCTTAAACCATACTTAATTTCCAAATGAAAACAAATGAGCACACATTTTTTCTTTTACCTGACAATACTCAACTATCCTGCATATAACTGGAAACACATTAAATCTCTCCAGAATAGGGTGCAAATCCTTGGGCAACATTCATTCTTAAACTTGATATCTTACAACTTAAATAGTATAACATGAGCAAAACAGCATTACAGTCCTCGTTTCTGTAACTGATCACGTGGTCGAAGTTCATATTTATCACTTCCTTCTTCCACTACCCATTCCATGTTCCCTTTACCCTCAGCAAGCACTTCAGCTGGCCGTGGTTCTTTGCCTGGTGGGGTGACCCAAACCTTCATTCCTGAAGTTTCAGGGCCATTAGTAGTCCTACCTGGATTGGGTTGTTGCAGTTTTCCATTGATTTTAATCACAGGGCATGGTTGTACTAATAGACACCCTAGGGGATCTCCTATATTCCAAGAAAACTCTTCTTTACCTCCATTATGTAGTTGCAGTCCTACTTCCTTCTGATAGTCAGGGTCAGTTACCCCAGACAATAATGTAATCCCCTTCTTGGCTTGTTGATCCAGAGGCATAAGTAGCCCAAAGTGACCAGGTGGCAATCTTAACTTCCAGTTCAATGGTATCACTGTT
>PVIY010057245.1:0-12971 GCA_004026745.1 Myrmecophaga tridactyla
TAAGTGATGATATTGTGAATTACTGATTATATATGTTGATGTTTTATTTGGTTTCTTAATTTTTTAATTAATAAATAAATTTTTAAAAAAGAACACTTCTTACCTAGTTCTAATCCTTCATTTAGCTTTGGGTGTGAATCATATATCCTGGTTTTCTGAAATAGAAAAGGAAAATGGTTAGATTATTATAGGAATCTTCCTAAAATACAACTATTATCATGCCATTTCCTTGTTCCAAAGTATTCAATTACTCCTTCCTACCCATCCCAGCATCCAGAGACCTCTCTTTCAGATTTGTATTTAATCTAACATCCTACGCAAACCTCCTACTCTAACTAAGCTAGGCTATTCCTGATCTGCTATATAGGACTAAAACATTCACAGTAAAGAGTCCATTAAAAAAGCCAACACAGAGAGCAGATTGCTGAAACCAAGACACAGATGCCTGGAGATACTGAGAGAGCTATCTGAAGCTAGAAACCTGGAGAGAAGGACAGCAGATGTCACCATGTACCTTCCCATGTGACAGAGAAAGCCTGGACACAATCAGTATTTCTTCAAAGTCAAGGTATCTTTCTCTGATGTCTTAATTTGGGTATATTTATGGCCTTAGAACTGTATAATTGTGATCTAAAAAGTCCCCTTTATAAAAACCAATCCAGGACTGGCCACGGTAGCTCAGCAGGCAGAGTTCTCTTCTGCCACACTGGAGACCTGGGTTTGATTCCCACTGTCTGCCCATGCAAAAGATAATAATAAAGCCAATCCATTTTCAATATGTTACATTCTGGCAACCTTAACAAACTGAAACAGCTATCTTACTCTACCTAAATTTAGCATTTTTGCCATTTGAGGCAATGACATTTTAAAAACATGAACTTACGGAGAGCCAAGATGGTGGCTTAGCGAGGTGTGGGATTTGGTTCGTCCTCCAGAGCAGCTAGTAAATAGCCAGGAACAGTACAGAACAACTGCTGGGGCCACGTCACTGACCAGAGACACAGCATACCCCAGTCTGGACCAGCTGGACCAGCTGCAAGCCCCCCCAGAACTGTGAGTTCCTCAAGCTGCAGTGGCCGGGACCCCTCCCCCACAGGCTGCTTCCCAGAGGGGAAAGGAAAGAGAGTTTACCAGCAGCAGGGCTGAGCCCAACAAAACTCCAATTGTGGAATTAATTCACAAATTCTGACTACTAAAAATAAGCCCCCAGCTCAGCTGAACCTCGAGTAAAAGCAAAGGTTGCTGTGTTTTGCCCTGGCGCAGAGGGGGCAGGGCAGACAGAAAGAGAAAAAAGAAAAAAACGGAAGTTTTTTTCACTCTTAAAAGGTCTGGTTTTGGTAGGAAAGGAAGGGGCACATAGGACCTGGAGATACACAGAGCAACGTACCAACTTAAGCTCTTGATTGGCAAACCTGAGGAACAGGGTCCTGCTCTGAAAAGGATTTGTCTTTTTCTCTTTTGTGGCTGTGTTTCTGTGGATTGATTACTCTTTGGATACAGCTGCAAGGCTTCTCAGGCTCCACTGCCCAAGGAATAGGCAGAATTGAGCTTGTTTGAGAGCTTGTCTGGAGGCTGTGCCTTCCCAAGGAGAGGGGTGGGGCCCAGCTCAGGTGGAATCCCTCCCTCAAGGAATTCAGATTCCAGGGTCTGGAAAAGTGAAGCAAATAAAACCAGCCTACAATCTCTCCTGTATCTCAACCACGCCCCCAGCAGGGACAGTCTGCTGAAGTTAAAGGTACTGAATCACCTTATGCTACTGGGACCTGCAGACAGAAAAGCACCACATACTGGGCAGGATAGGAAAAATGCAAAATCCAGAGACTTCACAGGAAAACCTTTTAATCTGCTGGGTCTCACTCTCAGGGAAATCTGATGCAGGCGACTCTTTCCTCCTGAGAGGAGACCAGATTTCCCTCCTGGGAAAATCTGACTGGAGTCTATAATACCTAAATAGACCCTGCTAAGGGATAGGGGAAAGGCACCATACAGGCAGGGCAAGAAACAAAAAATCAAGAACTGAAAAATTCTGTTCTATTAAACAAAACCTAAGCTAGAGGATTAGAATAAGCTGAACTGAATGTCAAAGAACAGACAACAAAGTCATCCAGCAAGAAAATCCTAGGAAAAAAATAAAAAGTGAAAACAATCTCCAGAATAAAGTAATTAAGGTAATTAAATGCCTAGATGCCAGCAAAAAATAATGAATCATACTAGGAAAATTGAAGAAATGGCCCAAAGGAACAAACCAACAATTCAAATGAGATATAGGAGTTGAAACAATTAATTCAGAATGTTCGAACAGACATGGAAAACCTCATAAAAAATCAAATTAATGAATTGAGGGAGGATATAAAGAAGGCAAGGAATGAACAAAAAGAAGAAATCGAAAGTCTGAAAAAACAAATCAGATCTTATAGGAATGAAAGGCACAGTGGAAGAGAGAAAAAAAAACATGGAAACCTACAATGTCAGATTTCAAGAGGCAGAAGATAGGATTAGTGAACTGGAGGACAGAACATCTGAAATCTGATGAGCAAAAGAAAGTATAGGGAAAAGCATGGGAAAATATAAGCAGGAACTCAGGGAACTGAATGACAATGTGAATGAATATACATGTTGTGAGTGTCCCAGAAGGAGAAGAGAAGGGAAAAGGAGGAGAAAAGCTAATGGAGGAAATTATCACTGAGAATTTCCCAGCTCCTATGAAAGACTTAAAATTACAGGTCCAAGAAGTGCAGCATACCCCAAAGAGAACAGATCCAAATAAACATACTCCAAGACACTTACTAATCAGAATGTCAGATGTTAAAGAGAAAGAGAGAATCTTGAAAGCAGCAAGAGAAAAACAAATCATCACATACAAGGGAAGCCCAATAAGACTATGCGTAGATTTCTCAGCAGAAACCATGGAGGCAAGAAGACAGTGGGATGATATATTAAAGATACTAAAAGAGAAAAACTGCCAACCAAGAATTCTATATCCAGCAAAACTGTCCTTCAAAAATGAGGTGGAAATTAAAATATTTGCAGACAAAAATTTACTGAGAAAATTTGTGACCACGAGACCGGCTCTGCAAGAAATACTAAAGGGAGCACTAGAGATCGATAAGAAAAGACAAGAGAGAGAGGTGTGGAGAAGAGTATGGAAATGAAGACTATCAGTAAAGGTAAAAGGAAGAAAAATTAGATATGACATATAAAATCCAAAAGGCAAAATGATAGAAGAAAGTACTGCCTGTGCAGTAATAACACTAAATATTAATGGATTAAACTCCCCAATCAAAAGACATAGACTGGCAGAATGGATTAAAAAACAGAACCCATCTATATGCTGTCTACAGGAAACACATCTTAGACCCAAGGATAAACATAGGTTGAAAGTGAATATCTTGGGAAAAGATATTTCATGCAAATAACCATTAGAAAAGAGCAGGAGTAGCTATACTAATACCCAACAAATTAGACTTCAAATGTAAAACAGTTAAAAGAGACAAAGAAGGACACTGTGTATTAATAAAGGGAACAATTCAACAAGAAGACATAACAATCATAAAAACTTATGCACTGAGCCAGAATGCTCCAAAATACATGAGCCAAACACTGAAAACACTGGAAAGAGAAATAGACACATCTACCATAATAGTTGGAGACTTCAATTCCACACTCTCATCAATGGACAGAACATTTAGACAGAGGATCAATAAAGAAACCAAGAATTTGAATAATACAATAAATGAGCTAAACTTAACAGACATATATTGAACATTACAACCCACAACAGCAGGATACACCTGTTTCCCAAGTGCTCATGGATCATTCTCAAGGATTGACCATATGCTGGGTCATAAAGCAAGTCTCAATAAATTAAAAAAGATTGAAATCATACAAAACACTTTCTCAGATAATAAAGGAATGAATCTGGAAATCAATAATAGACAGAGTGCCAGAAAATTCACAAATATATGGAGGCTCAACAATACACTCTTAAACAACCAGTGGGTCAAGGAAGAAATTACAAAAGAAATCAGTAAATATCTCAGAGCTAATGAAAATGAAAACACAACATATCAAAATTTATGGGATGCAGCAAAGGCAGTGTTAAGAGGGAAATTTATTGCCCTAAATGCCTATATCAAAAAAGAAAGAGAAAAAATCAAGGAATTAACTGTCCACTTGGAAGAACTAGAGAAAGAACAGCAAATTAACCCCAAAGCAAGCAAAAGGAAAGAAATAATGACGATTAGAGCAGAAATAAATGAAATTGAGAACATGAAAACAATCGAGAAAATCAACAAAACCAGAATTTGGTTCTATGAGAAGATTAATAAGATTGATGGTCCCTTAGCAAAGTTGACAAAAAGAAGAAAAGAGAGGATGTGAATAAATAAAATCAGAAATGGAAGAGGAGATATAACCACTGACCCCACAGAAATAAAGGTAATGAGAGGATACTATGAACAACTTTATGCTAATAAATTAGACAATGTAGATGAAATGGACAACTTCCTAGAAAGGCATGAACAACCAGCATTGGCTCGAGAAGAAATAGACAACCTCAACAAACCAATCACAAGTAAGGACATTGAATCAGTCATTAAAAAGCTCCCCAAAAAGAAAAGTCCAGGACCAGATGGCTTCATATGTGAATTCTACCAAACATTCCAGAAAGAATCAGTACCAATCCTGCTCAAACGCTTCAAAAAAATTGAAGAGGAGGGAAAACTACCTAACTCATTCTATGAAGCCAACATCACCCTCATACCAAAGCCAGACAAAGATATTACAAGAAAACTACAGACCAATCTCTTTAATGAATATAGATGCAAAAATCCTCAACAAAATTCTTGCAAATCGAATCCAGCAGCACATTAAAAAATATATACACCATAACCAAGTAGGATTCATCCCAGGTATGCAAGGATGATTCAACATAAGAAAATCAATTAATGTAATGCATCATATCAACAAATCAAAGCAGAAAATCTACATGATCATCTCAATTGATGCAGAAAAGGCACTTGACAAAATTCAACCTTCTTTCTTGTTTAAAAGACTTCAAAGGATAGGAATAGAAGGGAACTTCCTCAACATAATAAAGGGAATATATGAAACACCCATAGCTAACATCATCCTCAATGGGGAAAAACTGAAACTTTCACCCTAAGATCAGGAACAAGGCAAGGATGTCCACTATCACCACTGTTATTCAACATTGTGTTGGAAGTTCTAGCCAGAGCAAGTAGACAAGAAAAATAAATACAAGGCATCAAAATTGGAAAGGAAGACATAGAATTCTCACTGTTTGCAGATGATATGATACTATATGTTGAAAACCCTGAAAAAATTCATAGCAAAACTACTAGAGCTAAAAAATGAGTACAGCAAAGTGGTAGGTTACAAGATCAACACTCAAAAATCTATAGTGTTTCTATACACTAGTAATGAACAATGTGAGGGGGAAATCAAGAAAAAATTTCCATTTACAATTGCAACCAAAAGAACAAAATATTTAGGAATAAATTTAACTAAAGATGCAAAAGACCTATACTAAGGAAACTACAAGAAATTGTTAAAAGAAATCACAAAAGACCTAAATAAATGGAAGGACATACCATGTTCATGGATTGGAAAACTAAATATAATTAAGGTGTCAATTCCACCTAAACTGATTTACAGATTCAATGCAATACCAATTAAAATCCCCAAAACTTACTTTTCAGAAATAGAAAAACCAATAACCAAATTTATCTGGGGGGGGACAGGGTGCCCTGCATAGCTAAAAATATCCTGAGTAAGAAAAATGAGGTTGGAGGTCTCATGCTACCTGACTTTAGGGCATATTATGAAGCTACAGTGGTCAAAACAGCATGGTACTGGCTTAAAGATAGATATATTGACCAATGGAATCAAATAGAGTGTTCAGATATAGACCTTCTCATCTATGGACAATTGATCTTTGATAAGGCAGTCAAGCCAACTCACCTGGAACAGAACAGTCTCTTCAATAAATGGTGCCTAGAGAACTTGATATCCACATGCAAAAGAATGAAAGAGGATCCATATCTCACACCCTATACAAAAATTAACTCAAAGTGGATCAAAGCCCTAAACATTAGATCTAAGACCATAAAACTGTTAGAAGAAAATGTAGGGAAATATCTTACAATTCTTATAATAGGAAGCGGTTTTGTAGACCTTACACCCAAAGCACGAGCATTGAAGAAAGAAAGAAAGAAATGGGAACTCCTCAAAATTAAACACTTTTGCGCATCAAAGAACTTTGTCAAGAAATTAAAAAGTCGCCTACACAATGGGAGACAATAATTGGAAACAATATATCAGATAAAGGTCTAGTATCCAGAATATATAAAGAGATTGTTCAACTCAACAACAAAAAGACAGACAACCCAATTACAAAATGGGCAAAAACTTGAACAGACACTTCTCAGAAGAGGAAATATAAATGGCCAAAAGGCACATGAAAAGATGCTTAACTTCCCTGGCTATTAGGGAAATGCAAATCAAAACCACAATGAGATATCATCTCACACCCACCAGAATGGCCATTATCAATAAAACAGAAAATGACAAGTGCTGGAGAGGATGTGAAGAAAGCGGTACATTTATCCACTGTTGGCGGGAATGTCAAATGGTACAACTGCTGTGGAAGGCAGTTTGGCGTTTCCTCAGGAAGCTAAATATAGAACTGCCAAAATGTCCATCAACAGACGAGTGGCTAAACAAGCTGTGGTATGTACATATGATGGAATATTATGCAGCTGTAAGACAGAATAAAGTTATGAAGTATGTAACAACATGGATGGACCTTAAGGACATTATATACTGAGTGAGATTAGACAGAAACAAAAGGACAAATACTATGGTCTCACTCATATGAACTGACATTAGTCAATAAACTTGGAGAATTATTGGTAGCAGAGACCATCAGGAGATAGAAATAGGGTAAGATATTGGGTTAATGGAGCTGAAGGGATACAGATTGTGCAACAGGACTGATTGTAAAAACTCAGAATTGGATAGCATAATATTACCTAACTGTAATACAATTATGTTAAAACACTGAATGAAGCTGAATGTGAGAATGATACAAGGAGGAGGGCTGGGGGCACAAATGAAATCAGAAAGAAAGATAGATGATAAAGACTGAGATGGTATAACCTAGGAATGCCTAGAATGCATAATGATAGTGACTAAATGTACAAATTTTAAAAATGTTTTTGCATGAGGAAGAACAAAGGAATGTCGTTACTGCAGGGTGTTGAAAATAGATGGTAATTAATATTTTAAACTTAACTTATGTGTGAGACTAAAGCAAAAAACATTTATTTGGTACAAAATGTATATTTTGACTAGTGCATTTCCTAATATAACTTATGTGGACAGCTTAATCGAACACCATAGTACTCGGAACCTTGCATAGGGCATGAGATTTTGTAGGTTTGTCCAGAGTGATGCCCCAATAAATCCCAGAGCGATTTGAACAGTGAATAGGGAAGTATTTGCAGAGTCCCCTAGGCGGAATGGTGAGAAAGGGGGAAGATTCAACTTCCCCAAGTGGAGAATTCTTGATATTCTCACAGACAGTGGGGACAGCCAAAGTAATAGTTCAAGCCACCAATCTTGGGGTTTGTTCATATGAAACTTAATCCCGCAGAGAATAGGCTAAGCCTACTAAAAATTAGGCCTAAGAGTCACCCCCAAGAGAACTTCTTCTGTTGCTCAGATGTGGCCTCTCTCGGCCAACACAGCAAGCAAACTCACTGCCCTCCCCCTCTCTACGTGGGACATGACTTCCAGGGGTGTGGACCTTCCTGGCAACGTGGGACAGAAATCCTACAATGAGCTGGAACTCAGCATCAAGGGATTGAGAAAATCTTCTCGACCAAAAGGAGAAAGAGCGAAATGAGACAAAATGAAGTGTCAATGGCTGAGAGATTCCAAACAGAGTCGAGATGTGATCCTGGAGGTTATGCTTACGCATTAAATAGATATCACCTGTTTAGTTAAGGTGTAATGGGGAGGCTGGAGGGAACTGCCTGAAAATGTGGAGCTGTGCTCCAGTGGCCATGTTTCTTGAAGATAACTGAATAATGATATGGCTGTCGCAGTGTGACTGTGTGGTTTTGAGAGCCTTGTGTCTGATGCTCCTTTTGTCTACCTTATTGACGGACAAGTAAAATATATGGATTAAAAATAATAAATAATAGGGGGAACAAATGTTAAAATAAATTTAGTAGATTGAAATGTTCGTGATCGGTGAAGGGGAGGGGTAAGGGGTATGGTATGTATGAATTTATTTGTGTTTTCTGAATTGATGCAGATGTTCTAAGAAATGATCATGATGATGAATATACAACTATGTGATGATAGTGTGAGTTATTGATTATATAACAAGAATGGGAGGATCATATGATAAAAATGTTTGTGTGTGGTTATGTATCATAAATAATGAATAAATAAATTTTTTTTAAAAAACATGGACTTTTTTTGTAAGTGATATATGGCTCAGTATAGAAAAATATGAGAAAAATAAGAAGCAAAGAACATAAAAGTCCTCCCAAACTACCTACCCAGAACTAATCACTATTAACATTTTTAAGTAAATCTGTCAAATCTGAGCTTTAAAAATATATATATTTTAATAACAATGGAAATCATATAGTATATAATATTTTGCAACCTGCTTTTGCTCATCTAAATGTATATCGTAAGCATTTCCCCCAAGTTCCTAGTTATTTCTCTAGAGCATGTTTTAAATAAATGTGCAGTGTTTTGATATGCTGAAATTTATTTAGCCATCCCACTATTTTGAACATTTGGGTCACTTTCAATTTCTTACTATTATGAAAAATTCTTTAATGAATACCCTCATACGTGAATTTTTAGACTGCTGGTAACCTTAAGATAAATTCCTAGTAGTAGAAATGCCGGGGCATGAATATATTTAAGTCTTTTTTTATATAATATAATTTATTTTATCAAAAGTTTTGTCAATTTTCATTGTCGCCAGTATACATATGAAAACACTGGTATCCCCTGCATTTTCCAACATGAGATAATTTAACTGCTTTCAATTATTGCCGCTTTGAAACGTACCATTTGTTTTGAGCTTTTTTATATTTATAGGTCAATTATATTTATTTTGTGAATTTTCTGTCTTTGCCTATTTTACTATTTGCCTATTATTTATAAAACTTTAATATATCAAGTGTTTATTAGCTATATATGTTACAGGTATTTTTTCTTTGCTTGCTTCTGAAATAGAAAAATTTTAAATTGCTATGCAATAAAATATTTGTTTTCCTATTATTGTTCTTTCTTCACTTTTTCTATTAGATGGATTTCCCCATGTGCCAATCATTACATTTTCTTCCATTTATTTTATGACTTCAATTTTAGAAACACTTATTTAGCTGCAAGTTATTTGCTATCCAATCCATCTCAGCGTTATTTGTCTGAGTGCTCTTCTGATTCCCTAATGATCCTTTGGAGAGCTATTTATATGAAAGCAAAAACATGCCTGTGATTTGAGATTATAAATTGGCAAGAAGGCAACTAAGGAGAAGGGAAGAGAAAAAGAAATTACAAGAGAGAGGCCATGGAAGCAGTAACATTACTGCACTGTTTAATTGGCCCTTTCTTCCAATATTTACTGTACTGGGTATAAAATTTTGTTCACCCCTTGTGCTGGTTTGAATCTGTTATGTAAAAAATGAAAAAAGCCTCTGCTCTTTTAATCCATCCCTGCAGGGACAGACCTCTCGTGGGTGGGATCTTTTGCATAGGTTGTTTCCATGGAGATGTGACCCACCCATTCAAGATGGGTCTTAATTCCCTTGCTTGAGAGGATAAAAGACACAGACATTTTGGAGAGAGCTCAGACAAAGAAAATGCCCGAGGAGAGCCAAAGGGACCCACAGGAGCTGAGAGAGCCAATTTGAAACCAGAATCCAGGAGAGAAGGGGCAGTAAACATCGCTATGTGCCTCCCCAGGTGACAGAGGAACCCCAGACACCAGCAATATCTCCCTCTTGATGCCTTTTTGGACATTTTCATGGCCTTAGAGCTATGAATTTGTAACCTAATAAATCCCCTTTTAAAAGCCAATCCACTTTTGGTATATTGCATTTCCACAGCTTTAACAAACTGAAAACACGCCTTCTCTCTACTGAGGCATCTTACCTTCCTTCTCAGGGGCACTGCAACAAGTAAGACCCAATATAGCCTCAGGTATCCTCCAAAGATAAGCGAAGAATGAAGGCAGCTAGTGGACCGGAGAGGCTCTGATGAGGGACCATTAATGAAACCAGCCTTCAGATTCTGGAACAACAAAAAAGATGCAATGCACACATCCATGCTTCTCTAAATCTCAGCTCTCTTCACTCTTGGAAAACCAAAGACCGTAAAATCGCCCACATGGCCACACAGAGGGAGGAACTCAAGTTCAGCCCTAAAATGTTTTTATATAATTTGTGGCACAGTTGGTTTGTTTAAGAGTATAATTCAGAAGCTATTTTAGCCCAATGTATTCATAGCATCCACACTGATAAAGAGCCCTCATCCCACCTCCACTCCCCAACAGACAGATTACATGGTAGGTAGGTGGGTAGGTAGACAGGTGGGTGGGTTGGTGGATGGATGGATGAGGAAGGGTGGGAGGGAACGGGAGAGAAAGAGGGAAGGAGGAAACTCCTCTCTGTCGTCATTCCATTCCATATCTTTGGGTAAAAGCACCCCTTTGCTGTTGATTCCCAGATACTGAAAATGGGTGGTTCAGGGTGTTTCCATTTACCTTTCCCTTGGACCCCGAAAGTATCTTCAGTCTAAATAAGGGGGGAGAAAAGACCCATAACAAACTTGTTTTCCAAGGAAACTGCAGTAAGGGTGGTAGCAGCTCCTCCTCAGCTCTGGGGATTCATTTTTTCTCTCAGGATCACAAGGGCTAGCCCCGACCAGGCTTCTGCAATCCCATCTTCCCCCGACTCTCCCCTCATCAAAATATTCTTTTCTAGAGCTAATGGGAAAGTGCCCCTTCAAAGAAGGGTAGGGAGGGGACCAGGAACTGAAAGTGATTCCACAAAACAGGCATGTTGGGATTGGAAACGTTTTTGGGGAGGGTGGGGGGGTGCATGGTCCGGGAATTGAACTCAGGTCTCCTGCATGGAAGGCAAGCATTCCACCACTGAACCACCCGTGCAGCTGGGATTGGAAACAGATCCATCTGCCTCAGGAAGAGAAGATGTTGTCCTAGGGCCCCTTGGCCAAGCCAGTCAACTCCCAGCTCACCAGCGAACACTTACCTCCACGTAATGTTGAGGCCATTCCTGTCCCCTGAGTCAAACTTATAGCACCGCTCCACTGGAAGAGTGGAGGGGAAAAAATCCAGAAAATAAAGCCAAAAAAACTCATTGCTAAAAGAAGGGAAATGTGCCTGGAGGAAAGTAAAAATAAACACCCACCCAGGGGAACCATTCCTTGAATTTGAGCATTCTGAACCCTGTCTAAAACATCAGGAAACTGCAAATAAACTTATTTTTGAACAGCATGTTAGTTACATTTAAAATAAAATACTAAGGCACTTTTTCAGGGGGAAGCATCATTACATTTAAAGTAATACGTCCAATTGTTAATATACTAACGTGTGCTGGTTTGAAAGGAGGTATGTTCCCTGGAAAAGCCATGTTTTAATCCAAATCCCATGTTGTAAAGGTAGAATAATCCCTATTCAATACTGTTATGTTTGAAACTGTAATCAGATCATCTCCCTGAAGATGTGATTTAATCAAGAGTGGTTGTTAAGCTGGATTAGGTGACATGTCTCCACCCATTTGGGTGGGTCTTGATAAGTTTTTGGAGTCCTATAAAACAGAAAACATTTTGGAGAATGAAGGAGATTCAGAGAGAGCAAAGCAGAATGACATAGCCACGAGAAGCAGAGTCCATCAGCCAGCGACCTTTGGAGATGAAGAAGGAAAATGTCTCCCAGGGAGCTTCATGAAACAGGAAGCCAGGAGAAGAAGCTGGCGGATGATGCTGTGTTCACCATGTGCCCTTCCAGATGAGAGAGGAACCCTGACCGTGTTCACCATGCGCCTTTCCAGATGAGAGAGAAACTCTGACTGTGTTCACCATGTGCCCTTCCACTTGAGAGAGAAACCCTGAACTTCACCGGCCTTCTTGAACCAAGGTATCTTTCCCTGGATGCCTTAGATTGGACATTTCTAAAGACTTGTTGTAACTGGGACATTTTCTCAGCCTTAGATCTGTAAACTAGCAACTTATTAAATTCCCCTTTTTAAAAGCCATTCTGTTTCTGGTATATGGCATTCTGACAGCTAGCAAACTAGAACACTACCGGATGCCCAGAAAGTCTGGAAATATTGGGGAAATGATGTACTGATTGTACTTCTGCCATGTTAACAGTGAGACCCCCGATGGTCTAATGAGGTAGCCACAATCTTTGTCTTCAACATCACCCTCACCCTGCTTAATTATTCTTCACCACCTGACATAGACAAACATGCAAATCACAAGAGAATATATAAGTAAGCTTAATGTTTCCAATAATTACCAGTGCTGCTATCGTGGTGTGCACAGTCCAGCTTTTTCTAGAGTGCTGATGGGAGAGGCCCACCTGGAATCATTTGCATCGAAGAAGTATGTGACAACAGCAGCCTCCAACAGGAGCAGACTTTCTCATGGGAACTTCTCAGATCCTTCCCTATGAATTCCCAGAAATATCTGAAAAGACCTTCACAGAAATTTGCAGTATTATGTGACCCATTGGTCACCAATAGGTTGGTGAGACCTTAGGAAACTTATACCACAACCCTGCATCGATTCATTTTTACTTCTATCACCATGGAGCCACGTCACCGAGGCATCTAATTTATAGGCAGATAATTTATGGGAAATAGACTATAGTGTTTTGGCAAAAAAATAGAAGGACA
>PVIY010057246.1:0-12970 GCA_004026745.1 Myrmecophaga tridactyla
AGCAGGCCTGGTAGGGTGACTGGGATTCCAAGTCAGCAACCCCCTCCCCAACAGCGCCAGGGCGTTACCCTGAAAGTGGCGTTCCCCCAGTGGGTGGGGGGGCCCTCCCCATGACCAGCGATCACTTCCTATTGGCACTTTGTCTGGGACAGGTCTCAGGGAGTCCCCGGGCCCCCCCTCATCTGGCTAATGGGATAGGGGCCTTGGCCGAAGGGCTCTGAGCAAGGGGTCATTCCCTGACTCCACCCCCCAGGGCCACCCCCCCCAGCACGCTGGGCTCGGGGCTCTGTTTACCACCAGCCATTGCTGTGGAGACGAGCCTGGGGGAGAAGGGGGGGCAGGAGCTGGGTGCCGGAGAAGACGAGCCGTGGGATTCGCAGGCCCGATGAAGGAAAGAGGAGCCAACGGGGACACTGAAATTTTAATTCGTGGGTCACTTTAGGGGGGCATGTATTATTCAGTTCTGATTGGCTGCAGGGCGACCAGTCAGCACCCTGGCTGGGCTGGGAGCCCTGCACCTCCAAGCAGGGCCCTCCTGGGAGCTGGCCGCTGCAGCGAGCAGACCCACGCTTTCCTCTGTGCAGGGAAACTGAGGCACAAGCCGCATCCAGCATGGGCCCGGTGGGTGCATTCTTGGGGGACTTGCAAGTCCTGAGCTTCTTATTTTTTTTTTTCCCTTGAGGCCCTTGCTCTCAGCCAGAGCTCGGCCTGGCAGGTGGTATATTCCCCGTTGCCAAAGGGGGAAACCGAGGCCCAGAAGGGTGGCAGGAGGTGAATGTGGAAACATAGGGGGCTCTAGAGTCAGCGCCAGAACAGGGACACTGAGGCCCACAAGGAAGTTGTGCATAGTCCAAGGTCACCTGGCTGGAGCTGGGTCTCACCTCTGTGGTCCTGCCTCCCAGCCAAGACCTGTCCAAAGTTTTTATGTTGTGGGCCCAGGGGGCACCTGCCCACCTGTCTGCGAGAGAGGGGCCAGAGGTCAGCAATCCGGCCTCCATGGCAAGCATCTGCCTGTTGTGCCCAGCCCTGCCAGCTGACCCAAGCCTCCCTGGGGCTCAGAGAGGGCCAACAAGGCTCCCAAGGTCACACAGCAGTGGCCCCAGGCCTCCTGCCAGCCAGCCTCGCTTTATGGGCTACAAAGCCTTTCCCTGTTCCTTCGGTACTGTAGTCACAGTCCTGCTCCTTCCCTCGGAAAGGGTTAGGGCTCTGGGTTTTATAACCCCATTAGACCCGGCAAAACAAAGGTAACTTTCACTCTCACTCCCAGTATGGAGGTGGAGGGGCAGCTCCTATGAAGGATAACTGGCCCAGGGAAGAAGTTGCCCCACGGATTCGAACCCTGACCCGCTGCTCTGTGATGTCGGGCAGTCCCCTTGACCTCTGGCACTGCCTGAGCTTCCCAGTTTAGAAGATGGGCTTGTTGTGGGGTCTCCACCTTCCTTCTCTTGCTTTCCTGGGGGAGCTCCAGGATCAGCTCTGGGCCCAGCCAGGATTGTGCCAGAGGGCTGGGTTGGGTGGTGGTGGGGGCCCATTGCTGGCCACCAGAGAGTCAGCACCCCACCCCACCTGTCACCTTGAGCTCCAGGCACCTGAGACCATAAACCTTCCTGTAGCAGCCCTGGGCATGGGGACCAGAGGAACAGGCTTGGGTGGGGGCCAATGTGGTCCAATCCCAGCCCAGCCCTCGGCTCCACCTGCGAGCCACCTGGGGAGGTGCCCTCCTGTCTGCCAGCTTGGTTTGCCCGTCGGTACAATGGGGAGCTTGCCCGCAGCCCCCATGTGTCTTCTCGGGGCTTCAACCGGAAACGGTTGTTGTGTGGTTTCTAGGCCCAGCATCAGGGCCCCCACCCCATGTTCCCAGAGGTCAGCCGGACCCCAGCCCTGCCCCAGGTGCCCTGCATGTCCTTGGCTAACCCTTCCCCGTTGCTGGATCCTCTATCCTTGGGAGCTATCAGAAGGCAGTTCTGAAGTGTCATGAGTAGGAGGATGCTGGCACCTGGGGGGCTGTGATGGGGGAGATGGGCCCTGGCAGGTCTGATGGGGAGACCCCAGGATGTTCAAATCCTGCCTCTGCTGTGTGACCCTGGGCAAATCGCCTCCCTTCTCTGAGCCTGTTTTCTCAGCTGTCCATTGGGACAGTGATTCCAGAGCCCATTACCCAGAACTGTGGCGATTGGTGGGTTTAATGTGTGTGACATGCCTCTCCCTTTGACCTTCAAGACCGGGGCACCCCCAGCTCAGTCGAGGAGTAGCCACCCCCACCCCCGCCCTTGGGGCCCAAATTCTGAATTGGGAGCGCCAAGGCGCAGGAGGCACCCTGTGGAAAATCTGGCACCTGGGGGAAGGCTGGCCAAAGGGCCAGCTCCTCCATCTGTCCCCCCAGCAGGCCATGGATGGCCACTCTGTGCAAGCGTCCCCACCCACGCATTTCTGGTTTGACTGGAAAAGAAGGCCTGGTCCCACCCTGCCGTCAGCGTGCATTTCCCGGGAGGCTCTGGCCGGGCGGGCGCTTCAGGCACAGGGCTTTCTGGCCTCCTAGCTGGGCTGCTTCCTTCATCTGGGCTTCTCAGGCTGGAATGATGCAGGTGTGCCCCCCTGTGGCAAGCAGGCCTGGGGAGGGACAGAGGAAAGGGGGCAGAGGGTTCTCAGAGCTCGCCTGGGGACCCTGATGGATATTGGGCATAAACAGGTGCAGCCTGAGCCCAGGGCAGGCTGGGCAGGGATAGAATTCTGTGGAGGCCTGCTTTGCTTACCCCTGAGGACGGAGAGCTCATTCCTTCCACTTTCATTGTGGCTTCCTCGGGGCCAGGCCTTAAGTCTTGGGGCTGGGCATGACTGCACCATGAGCTTGGGGACAAAGTGGGCCTCCCCCAGCTGTGAGTTGGGGATCAGATGGGCTCTCCCACAGCCTCCTCAGCCCCGCCCCTCCCCGACCACGCATGCACTCACACGCGCACTTCCCACTAGGCCCTCGGCCTTCCTGCTTCTGGCCCTTTAAGGCCCGAACAGGAAGCCCCTCCCCATTTAGGGCAATAAATGGACACGGAAAATGGCCGAGGGCCTGTTTGTCTGGAGGGAGGCCGGACAGGGGGCAGATTGGCAGCTGGCAGCCACCCCGGGCCGTTGGTGCCCCCTGAGCCCCCGATTGGGATGCCCCGTTCCTGCTCCTTGAAACCTAGGCCTGGAGACTGGGCTAGGCGGGGATTGGCACTAGGTCAGGGCGGGGTAACCCGTTGGGACGGACCTTGCAACACAGTCCGGCGGGCGGAGGTTCTGGCAGCCACACCTGCGTGCCAGGCTCGCTGTGTGACCTTGGGCTGCCGCCCACCCTCTCTGGACCTGGTTTCTCCTTCCAGATGATGGCTCCCCAGCTTCCTCCTTGGGCCCTCACCACTCACTTCCTTGACACTTTGTAGTCGGGGAGAAAGTTGGATTCCTGGAATAGCGTGCAAAAAAACGAAGTTCAGAAAGCAGGGACCCCACCAGGGCGGGAGGAGCTTTGGGGGGCCAATACTGTCACATAGCAGGGGCTCAGGTGAGGCTTGCCGTGCTCCCCAGCTCTGTAGGAGCCCCTTCCTTGCCACCATCCTGCCCCCACTCTCCCCAGGAAACCAAGGCACAGAGAAGCATTACCTCTTGCCCTGGGACATGCAGCTCAGAAATGGAGGAGCCGGGATTTGAACCCCGGCCACCCTGCTTGGCACTGAGTAGGCGTGATAAGTCTCTTTTGCCTCCTTCTTCATTCTCTTCCCTTGGTGAAGTGGGGGGTGGGGGACCCTCAACCCCTCATTAACCTGCCCCCCCCATACACCCTGCTCCCTGCCAGCTGCCCTCCTTCGCCTGGAGTGGGTGGGAGGAAGCCCGGTCCCAACCCTTACCGTGACCTTGGGGGGGCCCCGCCTTTCGCCAGCGACTCAGCCTCCTTCCTCTGCACCCTGCCCCAGCCTGTGGCCTGAGAACCTTTCCCATGGCACTTGAGTGTCAGGGCCAGCTTCC
This sequence comes from Myrmecophaga tridactyla, assembly GCA_004026745.1. Taxonomy (NCBI): domain Eukaryota; kingdom Metazoa; phylum Chordata; class Mammalia; order Pilosa; family Myrmecophagidae; genus Myrmecophaga; species Myrmecophaga tridactyla. The sequence continues at coordinate 3,997 of PVIY010057246.1, forward strand.
TCCTGGGAGCCCTCCTGGGTGATACCTTCTCTGGCAGGAACCCCCAAACTCATCAGTGTCCCCAGCCGGCTGTTCATGTGTCGTGTGGCCTTGTCTCATCAGCTGCCTGAGCTTCCAGCTTGCATGTGGACAACCCACGACAGTGACAAGGATAAAACAAGGCTGCCCCTTTGTGGCTCCCGAATATTCTAGGGATAGGGCAGGACTGCAGGCAGGCCCAGGTCTTGTTGCTTTTGAAAGGAGCTATAGCAAGTGACCTTAGGTTGGATGGGAGGTGGGACTGGCAAGCTACCCAGTACCCCAGCACTGGGTGTGCCTGTCAGCTGCATGGGTGGGGTTGGGCGTGGGCCTTCTAGGGCCCAGTTTTCTGCACTTTGCTTTATCCGGCTGCTTCCTGCGTCCCTACTGTGCGCTGCCATGGGGAGGGCCAGGGGAGGGGGCTTGGGAGTGGCTCAAGGGGGAGGAGGGCGCCCCACCTCCAGCCCAGGAGGGGCCTGCTGGGGCCTGCCCCTCTGCCGCCGAGTCAGCACCCGGAAATCCCACAGAGGCGAGTGTAGGGGTGGAGCTGCGAGGGCTCGGGGTGGTTGTGGGCCCGGGCCCCTGCACTCTCTCAGGGACCCCGGCATTGAGGGTAGGTGCAGGACTTCCTGGGGGATAGGGCACCTGTCCCCAGCTCAGCTGCCACTTTAGGAAACCCCTCCATGGGTCAGAGGTCCTCCTCATATATCCAGACCCCCGGGTACACAGCAGGCACTCAACAAATGGCCCTTCCAGTTGCTGGGCCCTCCATTGACTGCACAGCCCCAGGGGCTTGGCCATTTCTTCCCCAGGGAGACTCGGGGGTCTGCAGTTTTCTGAGGGGAGGGCCGGGTTGGGGTGGCGGCCAGGGTGTGGCCGGCAGGTGGCCAGTGTCACTGGGCAGTGGGGAGCAGAAGTCTGTGGAGCCCACTCACATTTGCAGAGCCTGCATGAGAGAGGCAGCAGCGGCTCCCGGGGTGGGGTGGAGGGTGGGGGTGGAGAGCCCCCCACCTTGGCTCCAGGGTACCAACAGTGCTGTGTGTCCCCGGCTGGGACGCTGACCCTCTCTGGGTTCTGGTTTTCCTTATCTATAAAATGGGGATCACGAGGCTGTCATGGGGGCTTCCTTTGGCTGGGGCCTCCCTGGACCTGGTGCCCTGCAGAGAAGAGGGTAGAGACCCCAGGGGAGGCCCCGCCCGGTGAGAGAGTAGACCCCTGTGTACCGGCATGGCTGGGGAAGACCCATGCTCGGATCACTTGCACTGTTTTAGGGTCCACCCTGGGGGCCCCAGGAGACATCCCAAGTCATTCCTGGGGACCGAGCCTTGGGGGAACCTGGTTCACCTGTGGCCGTCCTGCAGGACCCGTGTGGCCATCTTGGGGTGTTGGTGGCCCCGGTCAGAGGTCGCTTCCCTGTCATGCTGGGGAATGGGGGGGAGGGGCAGGGACCCGGCTGTCTGACCCAACATCCCATCTGCCTCCGCACCCCCGAGACCAGACGGCAGATGGTGGCAGAGGGCGGAAGCTATCCAGAGGGGCAGCTCCAAGGCTCCCGATTCCATGCCTCGACCCCCCCTCCCCCCCCAGTTCTTCCCCCACCCCTTCCCAGCAGCCACATCTGAGCTCCCCCCCACCGCTGCACTGCAGGCTGGCGCAATGGAGGGGGGAGCTGAGCAGCTGGTGCTGGGGCCGAGGCAGTGGGAAGGAGGACGGGCGGTAGGTGGCAGGGATGGGGGGGCAGTGGGGGTGTGTGCCACGGTGAGAGGCATCCTGGGAACTGTAGTGCCCGAGCAGCCCACCCAGCACCCTCTGTGTCAGTCCCCCAGCCTGGCCCTGGGATGGGAGAGGCAGGTCACGGCTTCGGGTCTGGACCAGCACTAGGTGCCCCTTGCTGGCCTGCTGTGTACATCCACATGGTCCCAAGGCAAAAAAAGAGGGCTCTGGGTTAGCGCCGGGCTGGGGCGGGGTGTGGGGGGGGGCACAGTGGCCCGGCTCAGGCCTATCCCCAGGGACGCTGTCCGGGGCTGGGGACTGCGCGCTGGGTACGCAGGAATCGGGGCTGTGCTGGGTGACTTGGGGCCGCCAGGGCCCCCGGGAGAGGGCAGAGGGGTGGGGACGGGAGCCAGAGGGTTGCACAAGTGCCCGAGTGGGCGGATGAGTCACAGCCGAGGGGAAGGCGGAAAAAAGGAGGGGGGTGGGGAGCTGGAGAGGGGGGTGGGACAGATGGACAGCATGTCCCCAGCCCCACCCCGCCAGCACCTGGCCCTCCCAGAAGCCTCTGTCCATTTGACAGATGGGGAGGCTGAGACCCAAAGAGCACCCAGGCCTTCTCCAGGGCTGTGGAACAGGGCTGCGGGCACACCTCTGGCTGGAGCCCCCACTCCCCACCTGGACTCCCACTCCTCCATAGGGGTGTCAGCCAGCTGGGGCGGGAAGGGGGCCTCAGACTGTGATTTCCTGAATTGCAGCCTCCCACCCCACCCACACCGCTACCACCAAGCTGCGTCCTGGGGGCTCCAGGGGCAGGCAGGGGTGATTCCGGAAGCCGCCACCAAGGCCCACCCACACTGACCCCGTCAGAGCCAGCCCTGTGCTCACAGGTCCCCCCACACCCCTTCCTGTGACTCAGAGCCCCGGGAGGCCGAGGGGCTGGGTAGGGATGGGCTCTGGTTGAGGCGCCCCGGGTTGGAGTCGGGGCACCGGGGTCCCCTGGCCAGGGGCCCTGCGCAGTAGGCGCTTTGCAGACGTGACGCTGAGAGAAGGTGCCCCACGGCCAATCCGGTGCCCGGACACATAAAGAAAAGCACGTCATTGCAGGGCACATTTGTTGAGCCCCCGCTGGGTGCCCCGGGGACATCTCAAAGACCGCCTTCGGCAGGAGGGAGGGGGCCGGCCCAGTCGATCACGCGCCCGGCGCCGTAGTGCACAGCTGGGGAAACTGGGGAAACCGAGGCAGAAGGGTGCGGGAGGGAGCGGGTCGTGTGGCTCTCCAAGGGGTTCCGGCCCCGACCGGGGCAGTCCAGGTGGCAGGCACGGGATCCGCGCCCCCACCGTCACCCTTCCCTGATGCCCTGCTCCCCTCCCCCTTCTCCCCCGGCCCGCCCCTGCAGGTCTCGGCACAGAAGATGGCCGGCGGTGTGGACGGCCCCATTGGGATCCCGTTCCCAGACCACAGCAGCGACATCCTGAGCGGGCTCAACGAGCAGCGGACGCAGGGCTTGCTGTGCGACGTGGTGATCCTGGTGGAGGGCCGCGAGTTCCCCACGCACCGCTCGGTGCTGGCCGCCTGCAGCCAGTACTTCAAGAAGCTGTTCACGTCGGGGGCCGCGGTCGACCAGCAGAACGTCTACGAGATCGACTTCGTGAGCGCCGAGGCCCTGACGGCGCTCATGGACTTTGCCTACACGGCCACGCTGACGGTCAGCACGGCCAACGTCAGCGACATCCTCAGCGCCGCGCGCCTGCTGGAGATCCCGGCCGTGAGCCACGTGTGCGCAGACCTGCTGGACCGCCAGATCCTGGCGGCCGACGCGGCGGCCGACGCGGGGCAGCTGGACCTGGTGGACCAGACCGACCAGCGCAACCTCCTGCGGGCCAAGGAGTACCTCGAGTTCTTCCAGAGCAACCCCATCAACAGCCTGCCCCCCGCCGCCGCCGCCAGCTTCCCGTGGTCGGCCTTCGGTGCCCCCGACGACGACCTGGATGCCACCAAGGAGGCGGTGGCGGCCGCCGTGGCCGCCGTGGCCGCGGGTGACTGCAACGGCCTGGACTTTTACGGGCCGGGCCCCCCGGGTGAGCGGCCCCCCGCGGCCGACGGGGACGAGGGCGACAGCAACCCGGGGCTCTGGGCTGAGCGCGGCGACGACTCCCAGGCCGGGGGCCTCTTCCCGCCGCCGCCGGGGCTGCCGCCACCCCAGCCGGCCGCCACCACCACGCAGAACGGCCACTACGGCCGGGCCGGGGCCGAGGAGGAGGCGGCGACGGCGCTGCCCGAGGCTGGTCCCGAGCCGGGCGACTCGCCGGGCTTCCTGTCCGGGGCGGCCGAGGACGGGGACGGGGACGGGCCCGAGGTGGACGGGCTGGCGGCCAGCACGCTGCTGCAGCAGATGATGTCGTCGGTGGGCCGGGCGGGCGCGGCGGCGGGGGACAGCGACGAGGAGTCGCGGGCCGACGACAAGGGCGTCATGGACTACTACCTGAAGTACTTCAGCGGCGGCCACGACGGCGAGGTCTACCCGGCCTGGTCGCAGAAGGTGGAGAAGAAGATCCGGGCCAAAGCCTTCCAGAAGTGCCCCATCTGCGAGAAGGTCATCCAGGGCGCCGGCAAGCTGCCGCGGCACATCCGCACGCACACCGGCGAGAAGCCCTACGAGTGCAACATCTGCAAGGTCCGCTTCACCAGGTGAGTGGGGCGGGGCCGAGGGGCGGGGCTGCCACCGCGGGGCGGGGTCAGAGGGAGGGGCGGGGCCATGAGAGGGTTGGGCGTCGCTGTGAGGGCGGGACCAGGAGGGAGGGGTGGATGCTTATGCTAGGGAGGGGAGTGGGGATGGGGCCAGACTGCAAGGGCGGAGCCAGGAGAGGGGTAGGCGGGGCATGCCGGGGTGGGGAGAGGGTTGGTGCCCTGGGGTCAGGGCCAAGGGGGAGGGACAGGGCTTGGGCCAGGCGCTTTGAGTTTGGCCGGGAAAGGGCAGGGCTGTCGTGAGGGCGGGGCCAGGCTGGAGGGGTGGGGCCTGGAGGAGAGAGATAGTAGGAGTGCTGCAGGTGGCAGGGCCAGGGACAAGGACAGGGTGTGGCCAGATGGCATGGGTGTGGCCATCCAGGGCCTTTTGCCCCATCCTCCAACCCGTCCCTTCCCCTACCTGCACTTCCCTTGGGCAAAAGCAGACACTTCCCTGGTGTGGAATTGATCCTCCATTTTCGGGCCCTCTCCACCCTGCGGTGTGGAGAACAAAACCCCCCAGTCCCCACCCTCAGAGCTGCCATTACAGTGCGAGAGAGCACAGGTACAACACAAGATGACACAGAAATGTAAAATTTTTTTACATTTACATCTGACTGACAGGAGGCAGAAGGGAAGGGGAAAGGGGCCACTTGAATTTTGTCATGGAATTGGGGCACTGCCCACTTCCTTGCTGCCCCCTTGGGTTGTATGCAGGGAGCTCTGGCTGCTGGGTCAGTTTCGAGTCTCCCGTGAGCCTGCTAAAGTTTCGCCAGGATTATTTGCTTCATTCTGCCTGCATTTATTGAGCACCTACTGTGTACCTGGCCCTGTTCTAGGGACGTAGCAGTGAAAAGACAGACCAGGATCTCTGCCCTCACAGGGCTGACATGCTGGCTGTGGGGGCCATGGGCCACACACAGGATAAAAGCATAGAATGTATGATACTGGTTGGAGGAAAGTGCTAGAAGGGGAACATCAGGCAGCAGAGTTGCGTTGGGGCTGGGGGTGCTGTTTTACAAGGGGACCTTGCTGAGGTGGTGATGTTTGAGCCGAGACCTGGAGGAGGCAAGGCCAGGATCTGTGGGGAGATGCTGGGAAGGGCATTCCAGGCAGAGGGAACAGCCAGTGCAAAAGCCCTGAGGCCAGCGCAGCTTGGGGGATCATGAGGCCAGAGGAGGGAGAAGGGGCCCAGGATTCCCATGGGTGGTGAGGAAAGGAAGTCCTGGGATGGGAGGAGTCAGAGGTTGGGCTGGGGGGGGTTGAAATTCAGCATTAAGAGTCTGGAGGTGGCTGGCTGGGCCAAGCAGGCCCAGGGCGGGCCAGACCAGTGGGGGCGGGGGGTGGCATGCAGGGGCCTGGCCAGGCTGGGTGACTCAGCATCACCCCTTACCCCCCACCCGCCACGGGGTTCCCCCAGCCACGCCCGCCTGGGCTAAAGAAAGAGGCCATTGTCCCAGCTTCCCAGCCCCGCCCCGTAGTGGGGACAGGAACTGGGGCTGACCCCCTCCTCAGCACCCCTGGACTCCAGAGTGCAGGAGGGCTAGGCAGGAGCAAAGGGCGCCGAACAGGAGGAAAGCAACTTAGTCCCAGCCCCCAGGGAGATTGGGGTGACAGTGATCTTGGGGGCTCCCTCCCCACTCCAGGTGGGGGTCCTGAGGTTGCTGGAGGGCAGCTAGCCAGGGTGCAAGAGTAGGGTCTAAAGAGAGGACATGCTGAGCCAAAGTGCAGAGGGGGGTGCCCAGGCAGAGAGGGAGCCCACCCCTACCTGCTCCCAGGCCACCAGGCCTCCCCAACCTAGAGCTCAGTTTCACTTTTGAGTTAGGAGTCCTGTTTGCATCTCACCCCCAATCTGGGGACGATCCTGTTTGGCAGGGAGGGAAACTGAGGCACAAAGAAGCACTTGGCAAGGCCTCATCCCCTCCATACACCTACTTGGGCCCCTCTTCGCCCCCCACCCAGGGCCCCAGCCACCACCCCCTTCCTCCCGGCCCAGGGGCCCCTCTGAGTCACACTGGGGCGTTGAGTAAGCGAGGCCGGTGGCGGTCGGTCGGGGTTGTAATTACCCAGGCTGAGGCTTGGGGTGATGAAATGGGGCTGCCTCCACCCCCACCCCACCTTGGTGCTGCCCCCGACCCGCTGTGCAACTCCGAGGCAGGCACTTCTCCTCTCTGAGCCTCTCTAAGCTGAGGAGGCTTTGCAGGAGGTTGACAGGGAGGGAAGGACTGGAGGCTGGTTGCTACCCTGGCCCACCCAGGGGGCGATTTCATCACAGCCCGAGTTCTATGGCTCCTGCAGGGGCAACAAGGCTGGAGAGTGTGGCTGGGGTCAGGTTGTAAAGGGCCTCTGTTGTCAGGCCCAGCAGTTTGGCCTTGATCCTGAGGGCGATAGAGAGCCACGGAGGAGGTAGAGTGAGCAGAGCCACCAAGTCTGTAGACTGTTCCAGAGGGAACGGGGCTAGGATTGGAGGAGCCCAGAGTGGGAGCCCAGGTTTGGGAAAGGCTTCCTGGTAACAGAAGGGCATTTGAAGTAGGGTTTTGGAGGTTGAATAGGAGTTGGTCCTGATGACACTTTAGTCTAGTTGAGGTCTAGTTGAGACCTAGTGTGGCTTGGATGTGGGACACAAAAGACAGCCGCTCCTGCCTTGTGAATTTCAGGGAGGATTCTGCCCCCATCAGTATGGATCAGCGCTTTTCAGTCAAAACATCATGTGATTCATATTATGTGACTTAAAATCTTTTGCCAGCCACATTAAACAGAAGTAAAAGAATTAAGTGAAATTCATGTTAATCATATATCTAATGAAACACAGTTGGTCCAGACTGATCATTTCAATATGTAATCAATAGGCAGAATTGTTAGCAAGCTATTTTATGGGGCCTTTTATAAATTAACCCTTCAAAACCCAGTGGGCCTTCTGCATTTTCCAGACAGCTCCATTCAGACCAGCTGCATTGCCAGGGCTCAGGAAACCACGTGTGGCCAGTGGCTGTCCCTCCCGGGCCCTCTGAGAGTGAACCAGGCCAGGAGGGGCCTTCGAACCTCCCACCTGTCCCCAGCAGGCATGGAGGCCCTTGGGTGGCTTCCCAGGCCTTGGGGCAACAGTTGGCTGAGTCACACCCAGTTCCCACTGTCTTGGGGCTCACAGTCAAGTGGGGGGGGGGGCACAGATGTGAAACAAGGAAATGCCACACAAATGGATGTGTCAGATGGTTGAGCCTAAAGTACTGGGGGGTGTTCTCACTGAGGAGGTGATGTTTGGGCCAGTGTGTTGATTGTGAAGATCTGGTAGGGAAAGAATGTTCACGCAGAGAGAGCACATGCCAAGGCCCTGTGGTAGCCTGTGCTTGGTTGTTAAGGGTGGCAGCCAGGAAGTCAGTGCAGCCCGGGGGAGAGTTGGCAGGGACTGGGTCATGGGGTTGGGCCTCCGTTACTAAGGTAACCAACTGGCTCAGTTTGCCTGGGACTGAGGGGCTTCCCGGGACGTGGGACTTTTCAGGGCACAAACCAAGAATGTTCCAGGCAAACTGGGACTGTTGATCACCCTGTCAGTATCCAAACAGCCCACCCCAATGGGGGCCAGTTCCACGAAGGTAGGGATATTTGCCTATCTTGTTCTCTGCGGTCCTTTCAGCACCTGGAACAGAGGCCAGTATTCAGCAGGCGCTCAATCACAAGGCGAGAACTCTGTTACCTGCCTCCTTCCAGACTAAGGAAAGAAGGACTGCAAGGGGCTCAGCTGTCTTGTGCGAGGGCCACAGAGCGAGCTGGGTCCAAGGACCACTCCCCTGCCTCCCCACCCCAAATTTTTTTAGTGCCATATAGTCTTTAATGTTTTTGTTGTTGTTAAGTTTTTCTTTTGAAAAAATTTCAAGCTCATGGGATAGTTGTAAAAATAATACATAACCCTTACGGAGAACTCCAACATACGTCCCTCCAGAAATGCAACCCACCAACTTTTAACATTTTGCTATTATTTGCCGTATTACATCTGTCCATCCATCCATCCATCCTTGTCTATCCTTGTATCCACTCATCCTTCCATCCTCGTGTCTGTCTGTCTGTCTGTCCAACCATCCATCCACCCATCCTTTCATCTGCGCAGCTGTCCATCCATCCATCTGCCTGTTCATCCTATCACCCGTCCATCCTCCACTGTGCATCATTTTCTAAACCTTTGAGTGTAGGCTGTATACCTCATGCTCCCTGAACACTTCATACTTCAAAATACTTCCACCTACATTTCCTAAGAACAAGGCTGTTCACTTCTGCAAACACCTTAAGTGTAGCTGGTCATCAAGTTCAAGAACGTCCTCACTGATACAGTGTAATCTGTCTTCCAAATGTTTTCCTGTCCTGATAATATCTTTTTTTCTTAGTGTAAAATCACATTTTTTTAAATGTTGGCCACCCCTCATTCCACCCCTCCAGTAAGGTCCCTTTGAGCCAAGGCCCATTGCAGACGTGGGTTTGCATGCATCTGTCCGGGTTTGCGCACTGCTGGGCCTCCCCCCCCCC
>PVIY010057247.1:0-12965 GCA_004026745.1 Myrmecophaga tridactyla
ACTGGTTGTTTAAGAGCATGTTATTTAATGTCCATATATTTGTGAAATTTCTGATTCTTTGGTGGTTATTGATTTCCAGTTTCATTCCAAGGTGATCATAGAAAGTGCTTTGAATAATTTCAATCATTTAAAATGTATAAAGTACTGGTTTTCCCCAGTATATGATATATCCTGGAAAATGTTTTGTGTGCACTAGAGAAGAAGGTATATCCTGATGTTTGGGGATGTAACAATCTATTTATGTCTGTTAGTCTAATTAATTTATCAAATTGTCTAAAGTCTCTATTTCCTTTTTGATCCTATGCCTGGTTGTTCTATCTAATAGAGAAGAAAGCGTATTGATATCTCATGCTGTTATTGTTGAAGCATCTATTGTTCCTTTGTTTCAAAATGTTTGCTTCATGTACTTTGTAGCTCTTTGATTGGGAGCATAAACACTTATGATTGTTATTCCTTCTTGGTGAATTGTCCCTTTTATTAATATGCAGTGTCCTTTCTTATTTCTTATGTCTTCTTTATATTTAAAGTCTATTTTGTCTGATATTAGTATAGCTACTTCTTCTTTCTTTTGGTTGCAGCTTGCATGGAACATCTTGTTCAATCCTTTCACTTTCAGTCTATTTGTATCCTTGGAACTAAGATAAGCCGCTTGTAAGCACCATACAGGTGAATCATATTTGTGGATTCACTCCCCTGTCAGTATCTTTGAGTCATTAACTTTAGTCTTTTGCATCCAAAATTATTACTGTAAGTACATTTGTTGAATCTACTGTCTTATCACTTGGCTTTGATTTGTCAGATCTATATATTCATTCCTCTTTCTCTTTTAATCCTTTAAGTTATCCTTACTTGTATTCTTTAATTCTGTGGCTTCCTCCAGACATTCCTCTCCTTTCTTTTTTTCAGTGGCCAGAAATCCCTTTGGCATTGCTTGTAGAGCTGGTCTCTCATCATATACTGTCAGCCATTAGTCTGTGAAAATTTTAATCTTTCCATAACTTTTGAGGGACAGTTTGGCTGGGTACAGAAATTTTGGCTGGAAACTTCTCTTTCACATTCTTAAGTATATCATACCACTGCCTTCGCACCTGCATAGGGCCTGTTGTGCAGTCCAAACTCAGTCTTATGTGGCTTCCCTTGTATAGGTTGAGCAGCTTTTCTCTTGTTGCTTTCAGGATTTACTGCTTTTCTTCCATATTTGACTGACTGATTAGTATGGGTGTTGGAGTAAGCTTATTTGGAGTCATTTCATTTGGAGTTCATTGGGCTTTTTAACTTGCATTTTTATGTCTCTTAAAAGGTTTGTGATGTTTTCCCACATTATCTCCTCAACTAATCTTCCTAACCCCTTATTCTTCTGGGACACTGGTGATTCTTATATATTTGTGTTTCATGTTGTTCATTATTTCCTTAAGATCCAATTCATCTTTCCATCTTTTTTTCTCATTTGTTCTTTTGTACATTCAAAATCAATTTTCCTGTCCTCTAATTCACTTACTCTTTCTTGTGTTACTTCAAATCTGCTGTTGTGTGTCACTAGTATATATTTTTATTCGATCTTTAGTATCTTTCATCTCAGAGATACCTGCTATTTTTCTGCTTAATCTTCTAAATTATTCTTTATGGTCTTCTAAAGAGTTCTTGATTTCCTTTATGTCTTTAAGCAACTCATTGAAACTATTTATTGGAGTTGTATAAACATCTTTGTTTAGTTTGTTCCAAAGTCTGTTTCCTCTGGTGTTTTAATTTGGTCACTAGGCTGGCTATATTTGTCTGTATCTTCTTATGCTTTGGACTTTCTGTGATTTTGAGGTATTTAATTATCTTAATAGGATTACTTAGGAAGTTGCTATCCCTGAGGAGTCTAAGGTTTTGTATTCATGGGACAGGTTTGGGGCTGGGTATGGCCTATGGGGCAGGACACAGTGGCACAGTATCAGGACATGGTGCAGGGTAGTCATGGCCTGGGGCCACTGCACTGTTGCTTGTGTGCATGGGGTGCAGGGTGTGGGGTCTTTGGGTGTGGACTAGTAGCTGAAAGGGCTGGTTGTGGCTCAGGCTGGCCTTGGAGTGCAGGAGCAGAGTCCAGCATGGGGGAGGACACAGAAGCAGGGTGTTTTGGGAGGTTGATCCCAAGGTCTGCATGGGTGCATGGGACAAGGGTGCTGTGGTACAGGTGACTGCATGGGCTGGGTGTGGTGTTTGTGGGGATCAGGGAACAGATTTGGGATGCAGGTGTATGGAGTGTAGAAGTGTGTATATGCATGATGCCTGATGGTAATGGGCAGGAAACAGTAGATGGGTAACAGTTGTACAGTGTTCAAGGGGGATGGGGTGATGAGATATGGATGCACCCATGAACGGGGTCAGAGGAATGTGTATGTGTATGTGGGGTGCAGGGAGTGGGTTGCAGGGGTGATGGGGCATGGTGCAGGTACATGGGTAACAGGGTACAGGGCATGGCTCATGGGCAGGATGTGCTTGTGTGCTTGTGTGACTCATGGGGGTACAGGTGTGCATTTCTGTGTGTCAGCAGGTTAGATTGTAGGTCCCTAGGAGAAGGCCATTGGTGCACATGTCCATGGGTCCTTGGAGCACCTTGGCATAGCTGAGTGTGGCAGCACATGTGTGCTGGTCATGGGGATGTGGGCTGGGGGTTTGTGGAAGTCAGGGCATTTATGTAGGGGCTTGGGGGTGGAGTTCATGGGAGAATGGTACAGAGCAGGTGTACATGGGTGGGGCTGGCAGTTCATGGGTGTGTGCACGCTGGGGTTAAGGAGTGGGTGGGATTCAGGTGTTGTAGGTCAGGGTAGAGATGCTAGGGGGCCAGGGAGCAGGGCTCTTGTGTGTGTGGGTAGAGTCTGGGTCACATGGTGGGCACAGGTGGGTGCATGGGTATGATACCTATAAGGGGTACAGTTTGGATTACTTTCTCATCCCTGCCTCCTTATCTGTGCAGTTCTGTGGGCTCCAGGCCTCTATTTGGAAAGGGGCACATAGACTTTCTTCACTAGCTGGATGGCCTCCAGTTCTCTGCATCTCAATTACTCAGCTTTTTCATCCAGGACCTTCCCTTATAGTGTAGAAGACCCTCAGGTAAGTTGCACCATGAAACCAATGTCCTTTTCATTTTTATGTCACTTCTCTAGTTGTTCCTTGGAGTAGGGTTGAAGTCAGCCTATCCTATTCCAGTATCTTTGTGTATTTTCTTTGTTAACTTAACTCCCAATGTTTCATGAATTTTAGGAATGAGTAATAGTTTCCAAACATTATTGAGGTCTGTGATTGGGTCACCATGTTTACAGTTTGTGTTTTTAAAAAAATAATAATTTTTTTTATGAAAAACCCTCTGCCATCTACTTATGGCAATCATATTTCAGAAAATGATGCGTTTAAGAAACAGCTGATGTTGAAGTGATGCAATGTAAGAATCAACATGAGTACCTCTAAATATTTGAATTTTGGCTACTTGTACTTAACAATGGATAGATGTGAGCTTGTTAATTGGTGTTCATGAGATACTGGTTTATATTTCCTCAGCATCCAAATACAAGAGAATCTTCTATATGAGAGGAAAAAAATCATTTCCTCCTTATGGACATTATAAGACTCTTCAAATATCATCTAGCTCCACCACTGAGTAAACATTTAAGTTACTACCATTAATATCCATATTTCCTCACTTGTATTACTTTATAATTGGGGATTTCCAGTAGAAAGACCATGCCCATAAGGAAATTAACTTACCTTGTGCACTATTCTATTTCATAGTACATTAAATAAGAATTTTTATTTTGAGGTTAAATTCTCTCTTTCCATAATTATAACTCTGTGTGTTTAGTGTTACCCTATTTAACTATAGTACCCATAAGAAATTTCACTTAATTCAAGGCACCAATAATGTTCTGAGAAATCTTAACATTTATGCTTAGAAGAAACACTCAAGTAATAACTTTACTTTAACAAAATGGATTTTCTCTTTCTTATTTTATGATATATCTAACCAAGAGTAGTGCAGGATAATTATTTGAAATTTGTTATATATTTAAAGTGTTGAAGGAAATGTTCAAATGAAAACAAGTTCCTCATTTCAACCTCCAATTGCATTAGATAAATGTCATAAAAATACTCTGGTTCCTAGACATTAATGGTTCCTTTCCTACAATTAACATAAGTTTTAAAAAGCATGTGTTGATATGTTTAGTAATGTAAGAGATTTTATATTGGTTTTAACATTATATTTTATTTGTATTATTACTGAAATGGTTTAAATTTTTGTGATATTGTGATGAAATGAATGTATTTTATATATGGAAAAAGTATGTCTTGGGGGGTGTCCACAGGGTGGAATGCATTAGTTCAATACTATTATGTACTCCAGGAAAAACATGTTTAATCCTGACCCAATCTTGAGGGTCTTTTCTTTTAATCCAGATTCAATACTCCAGGGTTGAGATTTTTATTAGAATGGCTCCATGGAGATGAACACAACTGACAGCAGGTATGACCTTGTGATTAGGTGGAGCTGTAACTGCCCATTCAGGATTGGTCTTGATTAGTTTACTGGAATCCCTTAATGGAGGAAAAGTTTTGAGAAGCTGCAGAAACAATAGAAGCCACAGAAATGATAGAAATGACAGAGCACACAGAAATGTCAGAACAGAGCTGAAACAGATGCCAACACTTGGAGAACAGAGACACAGATCTTTGGAGATATTTGGAACCCAGCAGATATTGCCATGAGATGTTAAGGAAGCCAAAAATATAGAAAACCAAAGGGGGACATGAAATAAAAGCCAGACCCAGGGAAGCAAATTGAGGAACCTACACAGGAACAGAGGATGAAGACAACAGATACTAGGGGCAAGTGACGAGCAGATGCCACCATGTGACTACACGGCTCACAGAGCTATTCCTGACTCATTGGCCTTCCTTGAATTAAAGTGTCTTTCCCTGGAAGACTTGGATTGGATATTTAATAGACTCAGAATGTAAACTTGTAATTTATTAAATTCCCTTTACATAAGCTCTTCCAATTATGGTATATTGCATTCTGGAAGCATTTAAGAAACTAACAAAATCTTTTCACATCTAAAGAGGATGTCTTTGGCTGTAAGGAGAGAATAGCATAGGGAATGAGTCAAGAAAAGCAAAGGGGAAAATGTGCATGCTATTTTATAAATCCCATGAGAAAAATATGAATATTATCTAAAGATTTTAGTATCTTTACTAAATATAAATATAAAATAATATACAAGTTATAATGCTATAAATTCTTATAAAGTCAAGGGATGGAACCCCAAACCCCCATAGAAGAAGAGAAATAACAACAATTAAAGCAGAGTTAAGTGAATGGGAAAACAAAAGAACAATAGAATCAATAAAACTCAAAGTTGGTTCTTTGAGAAAAATCAATAAAATTGATAGGCCACTAGCAAGACCGACAACGAAAAGAGAGGATGTAAATAAACAAAATCAGAAATGTGCATTACCACAGACCCTTAAGAAATGAAAGAAATCATAAAAGGATACTATGAACAACTATATGCTAACAAACTAGACAACTTAAATGAAACAGACAAATTCCTGGAAATGCACAGAAAAGCTACACTGACTCAGAAAGAAATAGAAGGTCTCAACAAACCAATCACAAGTAAAGAAATTCAGTGAGTCATCAAAAATCTTCCTACAAAGAAAAGCCCAGGTCCAGATGGCTTCACAGTATAATTTTATCAAACACTTTAAAAAGAACTAACTCTAATTCTGCTCAAACTTTTCCAAAATATTGAGGGAAAAGGAACTATACCAAACACATTATGTGAAGCTACTATTTCAATACCAAAACTGGGTAAATATGTTATAAGAAAGGAAAACTACAGGTCAGTCTCCCTAATGAACATGAATGAAAAATTATCAACAAAATATTAGCAAATTGAATCCAACAGCACATTAAAAGAATTATACATCATGATCAAGTGGGGCTTATACCAGAAATGCAAGGATGGTCCAACACAAGAAAATCAATTAATGTAATAACCATATTAGCAAATTAAAAGGGAAAAATCACATGCTCATCTCAATTGATGCTGAAAAAGTATTCAACAAAATTCAACATATTTTTCTGATAAAGTCAATGGATGGAATTCCCTTAAGACAGACTCATTATTCTTTTGACCCTTGGGTATATCCATGTTGACTCTATGCTTATTCCCTGTTCCATATATGACATTTAACCTCCATAATATTGAAAACATATTTTCACAATTAAATCAGAAGTTACTCAGTTTAAAGAAGAATAATTAAAATTTGAGAAGTTCTACACAAACAAATTCACCATTGACAAAATATATCCAATGAATGCAGGTGTAACAGCTATAATATTGTAGGAACAAACCAGAAGAATAGGCCATTTCAAATAAGAAAAAATTGGGCCTGAAATACATCACATGATAACATAGTACTAAAATAAAAGGAATTTTTTTTAAATATTGGAAACATAGACTTTATAACCCATGTTTTGTCTCATTTCAATTCAAAACTGAAATAATTGATCAAATGTTTTAGCTCATCCCAGAAACTGACTCATTATATGTTGGAGTTAGGGTACTCATATTTTCTGACAGATATAAATACTTATAAGCAATGGGAAATTTCACTTTATAGACTGGAAAAATTTAGACAGAAACATTTAATAGATTTATTTTTCATTACTGATGAATTATTTTAGATAATATAGTTATTTAGATGATATTTAGATAATATAGTTATTTTCTTCTAAAACTATTTTTAGAAGAAAAGGGGGCTAATTTTTGAAATTTCAAAAAGAACATACATTAAATTTCTCTAATTGGTCATGAGTTTGAAATGAATATGTTCAGCAAATATTTATTGAATACTTATGATGTATAAGGCAGCATTCTAGTTGCACTCTTGGGGACTGCAAAATTGAGTAGAATTTGAACCTAAATTTAGAGAACTCATTCAGTAAATTAAAATAGAAGAAAAATAGTTTGTGTTTATCTTAACAGGCAGATAATATGAAAGAAAATGTAGGCTTCATATAAAATCCAATTCAAGAGGACAAAAATATGAAAATTAGAAGTTTCAGAAGTAAAAACAAAGAAAAGACATGGAAAGGTTAGTTATCTAAATATAATGCTGGAAAATTTCCCACATTAAAGAATCAACCTCAATAAGAGTTGGAATAACTAAGTGTGAAAGAAAATGAATGAGGAATAGAAACATATTGGAAACATCCCTGAAATTTCAAAAGTCTAATATGAGATCATACTAATTTCTGGAGAAATAAAATTACTTGAATGTCTAGCTAAGTTTCAGCAACACTGATTGTTATAATAAAATGGCAGAAAAAGTAACACCTAAGTAAGAAATGTGTTTAAACAGGAAAGTCTAATGAGCCAAATTATCATTCAAGGGCAAATGTAGAATAACAAACTTGAGGCATGTCCAGTTATAGCCCAGCCTAACAATCAAATTAAAACACTAGAGGAGACACAGACTTTGGAACTACTAATGAATAAAACTCATACAATTCTTCTAAATAAATTGAGTGGGTTGGCTAATGATATAAAGGAGATCAAGAAGATGCTAGATGGCCTCTCATGACCTTCTACTCTGTCTTTGGGAGAGTGCCCCCATGTCCTCTCCTATGAATAACTAATAATTTTTCTGCCAGCTTACTCTAAAAGAAGAAAAAGAAGGTGCTAGTAGAGCATAAAGAAGAACTCAAAAATTTAAGTAAAAGTATAGCAGATATCACAGAAATTAAAATGCTGTAGACCAAATCAACATATGCTAGAGACATACAAGAGATAATCTGAAGAAGCAGAAGAAAAAATAAATGAAATAGAGGGCAGGATAATTGACATTCAATGTACAAAAGAACAATTGGTAGAAAGGATGGAAAAACTTGAGTTAAGCTTTATAGGAGTGAACCTGAAGATTGAGGGCTCACCCTATTGATGTGGTTATCTGCACTGCTTTCAAGAATATCAGAAACTCTTCAAATTGAAAAGTTGAATATTTCCTCCTTTCTCACCAGTTCCCCAAGGGGCATCTCTTTCTTTGGTCCCATGTAGAAGGTGAAAATTTAAAATATAGATGATTTCATCCTTTACCCCGTATTCTCATCTACCCCAGTCTTATCCATATCAGCTTCATCCATATTTCTTTTTTGATGTCTGATCTCTTCTTCAAATTTGTAAACAATTCTGGTGTGGGATCCTACTGACTTTCATTCCTTCAGAGCTCTATCTGAGTCTCAGGTGTCACAAAATACTCAAAATTTTTGGAAAAGACCAGGTTATATACAAATAGCTCAGTATCTCAGAATTTACAAATAAATTTTACAACTCCTGAATATATATGACTGCTGTAAGAGCTTTCAATCTAGGATCCTTTAAAATGGGCTATAACAAAGTAACTGATGCTGTGGTTTTCAGTTCACCAAGTTTTTATATTATACTTAGTCCATATGAGATAAGGCATGATATTTCACTTTTTTTTCTGACATTTCTTTCAACATACAATCTTTAAGGTTCATTCACCTAGTTGCATGTCTCCCAATCTCATACCTCTTGTGGCAACTTAATAGATCATTATATGTATACATCACAGTTCTCCCTTCCATTCTTCATCCATTATGAATGGCTTAGGCCACTTCTATCAATTGTGAATCACAATCTTGTCCCCATAAACAAGAGTGTGCAAATTTACATCTTCTTCCTACCCTCAGTTCTGACAGATATGTTCTGAGTGATGGGATTTCAGGGACATATGGCAAGAACTCTTTAGAAGACCATATGGAAAGAAGGAGGAGAATGGTCCAAGTGGCTAGTTTGCAAGGGATAGGATTATTTTCCTGATAACAAGAAATAAACAGGAGGCCAAAACTCAGTTTCTCATCAAATGACCAGATGAAGAGAATCAAATGTTTTATGTGCAATAACAAATTTCAGCTTCAGTATCAACTTCTCCTTTTGGATAAGAAATAGAACAAAAATTCCTAAACACTAAATGCCTTCAGAAGAAGAGAATGCCTTTGCTGGGCAGTCCTAGGACTGCACAAGACTACTTGGTCAGAGAACTGAATATGAGGGGTGGTGTCATTTCCCATTCATTTTGGAATCTTCATGCCTGCCCAGAGAAAGTACTCACTCAATATCTGGTCTTTGAGTTTAATTGAATTGAGTTATGCTCCCTAAGCCAATTCAATGGGAGCTTCAGCCAGGCTTGGTCACCATAGATCAATGTTAGCACAATGCTGGCCACATGTTAGTGGCTCAAAAATGTTAGCTAAATTGGAATCTAATTAATGGATCAATTCAGATTTTACAGATATGTCAGTTTGAAAACAATCAGATATTTCAGAGTTGATTGACTTATTCTTCATTTCCTCATAAGCTATTTTGGCCCATGTGGAAACAGTCTTGGGCCTTCTACCCTTTCCAAGGTGGAGATGTGACAGGTGCCCCCAATCCCTAAGCCCTGGTCCATGCTGCAGAGAAAGGGTGCCCCAATCCCTGTCTCTCAGCCTTTTCCCCACAATCTAATGACCCAACAGAACAAATCAAAGATAATAAAGCAGGCCAATCTTCACGAGTTCATATCTTTCTGCTGAGATTGAGAAGATGCTGTGATGTCATAAGGAGCATAAATATCATTCTCAGCATCCCCACTCATCAGTCATCTGCCTATGACACAGAGTTATGCTTCACTTTCCCCACTGTGTGCAGGCCTGGCTACATTCAGAACTAGTGATACTTCAGAACATATTTTTCAACTACTGACTGGGGAGGGAGCTCAGTGTCTAAGTGGAAATTATATACATTTTAGAAAACACTTATGAAATGCACTGCCAGAATGATCCCATTTACTAAACTACACCAAGTATTTCCACATTACAGAAATTTTCCTCTGCAGCATGGTGTTGTGGGAAGAGTAGTTTACATTGGAAATACTGCAAAATCAAACTGACTTGGACTGTGCCAGTATGGAAACAAATGTTTTGTTGTTTAAAATTACAGAAAGGGCTTGAGGATCAGCAGTGAAACCACTTGGTTCCAAAGTTTTTGAAGGATGCTTGGTGCCACTTCAGGCAGCCCTGCAGGGCATGTTGAGCCATCCTTGGGCATTGGAGCAGTAACAATTTTCCTCAGATGACAGGACTCCTGTACTAAATTTCAGAATCTTTTATGGAGCAACAGAAGAGTTCTGTTAAAACTTTGGGCCTACCTGATGAAACTGCAGCTGGGATGGTGGTTGGATTATTCTGTTGTTCTTCTAATTTAAATCTTTATTTTTAATATGAGATGGACACCTTTGCTGAATAATTTTCTGTTGTGTAGGTTCCTCTAATCATTATGAAACAGCTTCATGCAGGTGTTTGCAGGTGCTTAATGGCAAGACTGAATACCACCAAATAAAAAGAATGGATGTTATCCTTGACTTTTGGCATAGTGTATAACCAATATGAGCTTGCAGAATGTCCAGGCCTTTTCCTGGGCCTCTTGAACAGAAACTTTACATCATACAGAAATTATCTTCATATCTACAAATGAATCCAAAGCAAGAGAAAAATTGTGCCCCCTTCCACATTTAATGATAACTCAAGGTCCAAAGAAGCAGGCTTATTATGTAGTCTCCCTTCTTGTTGATGCAACTTTGTCTCCCCATACCACATAAAGCACCTTGTAAGAGAAGTATGTAATACACATGGGCAGGTGCATCACCTGGTTATCACCATGAAACTGCAACATCCCTGAAGGTAGTGAGAGTCAGCTGTCTTTGAACATGTGGCTCCCCAAACACATGTCAGACCTCCCATTTCAGAAAACAAAAAGCAGCATGGGAACAATGCAAGGTACCTATGTCAAGATGAAGAGGTTCAGGATGGAATTGCTGGTGATGGTGACATAGGCAGTGACCATGTCCCTTGCTTGACTGGTCTAGAGAGCAGCCAGATGACCAAATGGCCATCCAACTGTGGCTTGCTGATCTGTGTGCTTTCTGGGGCCTGGGCAAGGCTTATGGCCCTGATCCTCTACGGGTGGGCCATATCCACCCCCAGCCTGTCCTTCCCAAGATGGATGGCATTGCTCTCCAGCTGTCCCTGGTGGCACAGGCCACCTGCTCCTCCCCTGGTTCCATGGCATATTAGTGCTCCATGGGCAATGCACTGGCTGCTTGCTGCCTTCCTTCTCCCCATTATGGCTGTGGAGGCACTGAACCAACTGGGCAGCAACTCCATCTCTCCTACACAGAAGCCACATCCCCCTGCAGCTGGCAGCTTCCCCTCACCTACTGGGCCTCCTGAAAGCAAAGACCTGCAGGCAGTGCAGCACATCCATGGTGCCTTGCTCATCTGAGAACCAGCCAGCAGGGAGAAGAGGACCTGAAACTTGTGCTGACTCAGGTGGACTCTGTCCACAGGATGTGGGCTTTCAGCATCCAATTGAGATTGAACTTACTGATTGGGCCCAAGAGGTTTGACATAAACATTAAATCTAGAGGCATGACCTTTTCCTCAGAAAAGGTCCAAAGCTGGCATTTACAATGGGAGACTCTGTGGCTTTACTGATGAAGAAGGTCACAACTTGGGACTGCACACTGGAGCTGTGTGCAAGTCCTGGCTGGCCTCCTTCAGAAAGAAGGTGACCTCAGCTTGCAGGATGCTTTAGTTCACAGGGAGAAAGGGGGGCAGTGAGATAGTATGTGCTCCACTCCATTGCACCTAAATTGCACTTGTAGTCCATGTCATGAATTGGCAATAGAAGTAAACAATATCACTATTGAATACTACTACTCAAAAGCTTATTCTTTGGGTTACAGTATATTTGACATCTTAACAGAGTTTTGTGGAGTTATAATGTATAGTAAGTATAGGGATGCATGAGTGGTTCAGTGGTAGAATGCTTGTGTGCCATGTGGGAGACTCAGGTTTGATTCCTGGAAAATGCATGCCACAAAACATTATAATGATGTTGGCTGACTGATCCTAAACATGCTGGATGTTCAAGACTTCATATTTCCAGCTCAAGTGCCACACAAAGGTCATGAAATTTCTATGTATGCCCAGAAAGAAGTTCTTACATCTTGTAGCTGTAAGACTTGAGATTTTTAAAAACCAGACCCAGTGTCTTACAATGTGAGTATCTGAATTCCAACATGAATAGAATCCCCAAACTTAAATGGTGTCTGCTGTTAAAATGACAGCAATGTTGGGGAAAGAATGAGACCCTGAAAATTGGTCAGGGGTCGTATTGGCTGATAATGATGACTGCAGAGATATTGAAAGCCTAGATTCTTCTGAATGTTCTTTGTTAGACAAACCCATAATGAATGGCTTACCCTGAGGAATCAACCATTGACCTTCAGTCTGCTCAAGGAATCAGTCATCCCAATACACCTGAAGATATTAACCCCCCATAAATTTACCCAGTATACTGGTCATTGCCCCTCCTGAAGAAAGAGCCCTCATACCTCAATCTGAACTGATTAATCCTTTTCACCAGATGAAACCATAATAGAATACCTTCAGGTAGATGGTTTGCAAGGCCCTAATTCCTCTCATTACTCAGCCTCCATCACCCTTCTTTTCTTCCAAACAAGTAACAGGACTGAAGTCCCAAAAGGGGCCAAATGGACAGCTATGAAGGATGACCCCTGAAGGGTATGATACTCCCAAAGCAGTGCATGATTTTTCCAATTTGTATAGACAGAAATCAGAAGAACATATGTGGGAATGTATATCAAACATGTGATATAATGGTGAAAGGAACAATAAACTGGATCAGATGAAATTTATTGGTGTGGGCAAACTAAGCAGATATGTTGGAATCAATGTTGTAGCCTGAGGGTTTAGAAAGGGTTCTAACGTTTATTCAGGAGGCTGGCTGAAGCTCAGAAGAAATGTAACAAACTCAGAAACACATGAACAAGCTACA
>PVIY010057248.1:0-12967 GCA_004026745.1 Myrmecophaga tridactyla
CTGGCCTGTCTGTTGCGATAAGGACATTGCATAGAATTAGATCATGATCATGTCTGCTGCATCCACAGCTGATTCCGTTTGTAATCAGCCAAAGGGGAGGATTTTCTGCAATGAGTGATGCTTAATCTAATCACGGCAAGCCTTTTAAGAAGAATTCAGAAGAGACTAGGCTCTATTCCTGCTTTGGATGGTGAGCCTCCCCTGTGGAGTTCGTTCAGACCCTCCATCAGAGTGATCGACTTCACAACCTGCCCTGCGGATTTTGGACTCTGCATTCCCGCAGTCACGTGAGACACTCTTATAAATTTTATATTTGCAAGTGCTCCCTGTTGATTCTGTTTCTCTGGAGAACCCTAACTAATACAAACACCTACTCAGCAAAGTCAGAAATCTTGGTGTCCCTCTGCAGGGGGATTATATACTTAGAGGCAGGATAGGGCTGTATGCCTTGCGCTATTTTATTTGATGAGCTATGTGACTGTTTTAATTTGTGTCAGTAAAATATGTGATCTTTGTATTCATTTTCTTCTAACCTTCAACAGCATTAGAATGGAAATTCTATGTATTTACTGTATCAACCATTTTGTAATCTTCTTACACTGACTTTGCCTTAAAAAACTGTTTGAAAAATGCATTACTCCTATAGTAAAGCATAATATAAACTTTTCAGTGTGCTAACTTTTTGCAAAATGAATATACCTGTAATACCATAATCCTGGAAATGACCACCTATCTGCTCTTTTCTAGACACCTTCCCCGTTTTCAGAAAACCAGTCTCCTGACTCTAGTTTATCACTTAATTGTGATGGTTTGTATAAATTATATAAATCATGAATAAGTTATATATTATTTACTAAAGGATGATTTCACTGACTCTGTCCATGTTTTGGATTTGGTTGTAGACTAACCATCATCACTGATCCATTGTAATTCTTTTTGTTCCCATATTAAGTTTTGTATCCCTGTACTGTTGATGAGCATTTGGCTAGCTCCATTTGGGGGCCACCGCCATAAGTTTCCTTTCAGCATTATGGTTTATGTCTTCTCTCCCAGG
Source organism: Myrmecophaga tridactyla (assembly GCA_004026745.1). Taxonomy (NCBI): domain Eukaryota; kingdom Metazoa; phylum Chordata; class Mammalia; order Pilosa; family Myrmecophagidae; genus Myrmecophaga; species Myrmecophaga tridactyla. Next base: position 1,055 of record PVIY010057248.1, read on the forward strand.
ACTTATTTTAGAAGCAGTGTCTGTTTTCTAGCTTTCACAGGTCCACTGATGGAGATGAATTTTCCCACAGGATGAGCTTCTCTAGAGATATGAGAAACATAGTCATGTGTGTGACCTTTTGGGTTTGATTATTTCTGTGAAGATATGACACACTCAGTTGTGTGTCCTATTCATGACCCAACTCTCACTCTGGTCATTCAAAGTGGGTCTTCCTTAGGTGACTAGAGTCTTATAAAAGGGGAGCATTTTGGAGAAACCTCAGTTTCAGATGCTTGGAACATAGTTGCTTGATAGCAGACGGAGACATGGATGTTTGGAGATGCTTGGAGTGTTGACAAAGAGAACAAATGTCTGGATATGGGTGGAGCCTAGCAGACATCACCATGAGTCTTCCCATGAAATGCTAATCAAGTCAGAACTCAAAATCATGTCCCTAGGAACTAGTGAACGCCCATTGTCACATAGAGAGGAAAACACTGACATCAGAAGCTGGAAACAGTAGAACTAGGAACAAGGACCAGCAGACACCAGCCATGTGCCTTCCCGTATGACAGACATTGGCTATTTTGAGTGAGGTACTTTTTTGGTTGCCTTAGTTGCAATATTTTTTCTGGCCTTAGAACTGTAGAATTGTAACATAATAAATTCCCTTTATAAAAGCAATTTCATTTCTGGTATATTGCATTCTGGCAGCTTTAGAAAACTTATACAAAGTGTAAATGCATTTAAAAAATGTTTAACAGCATCACTTTCCTAAGTTTTTCGCAAATTTTGAAAATGGCACTTCTTGGTCACACTGTGGGTGAACATACAGGCCATGATGGTCTTTAAGAACATCCAACCAGTTCTCATGTGAAGAAGATTTGAGTTTGATTCTTTCCTATAAAAATGGAGATTTAAGGCAAACAAAGTAGTGTTTTGCCTCACATCTCATAACAGAGAAGTATTTTGAAGAAGATGCCAGCCCCTTTCTTGGGTGGATATCAAATGTTGGAGTATCCTGGATTGTCGCTGGGAGGACCTGAGGTCCAGGGGCTGGTCCATCGCTGGCTGCTGACCTTGCTGGGTCCCCAGGGAAAGATGCTTGTGCATGGAGGTGAGGGGCTCCTGGTGCCCCCCCTGCAAGGGGCCAGTGGAAAATCTCTCTCACTCCCAGGCAAGAAGACCAGAGAGGAACACAGTGGGTTACGTGTCCTGGGGCTTTCCATTTCTTGCTCATTCTGGCCTTTCTCTTCTTTGTCCTCTCCACCATCTGGTAGTGGATGTGCATTTTACTTTCCACCACCTTTCTGGCTGGTGTGTGTCCAGCTTTAGTGTTTTAATTCTCCCTCTTTCCTTCGGGAGGTGAAGACACAGTGCAACTGGGAATCAGAGCGGCTTGGGCAGCTTGCGGCCCTGTAAGGCATGTAGAGGTGATGGAACCTCAGGGGAGAGAGGTGAAGAGAGTTGGGTGGGGGGTGGGGGGTGGCCAGGAAGGGAGCAGTCCCCACCCCGGGGTGACTTCACTTGGAATGAAGGAAGAAAATGTCTTTTCTAGAGTCCAGACAGAAGAATGAGGTAGACTGAAATATGTTCACCTCCCAAAAGATGCAGTAAATAGAATGTGTTTCTTTGATCACATTCTTCAGAATTAAAATGTGTTTCGTGATTTTTAAGCTTACACAGTGAGCAATCTCTGGAATCATTTGGTCCCAATTTTTTAAATTACTTTTATTTTATTGCACTGTATAATATATATACAAAGCAAGGAAATAAAAAGTCAATAGTTTTCAAAGATCTCTTCAACAATTAGTTATAGGACAGATCCCAGAGTTTGGCATGGGCTACCAGATGATCCTCTCAGATTTTTCCTCTCTACGTGCTCTAGAATATAGCAGCCTGGAGGGCATAATATATATATATATATATTTTTTTTTTACATGGGCAGGCACCGGGAATCAAACCCGGGTCCTCTGCCATGGCAGGCAAGCATTCTTGCCTGCTGAGCCACTGTGGCCTCCCCTATATATTTTTGAATGTTTTTTCATCATCACAATCAACTTTTTTCCTTTTTTTTCGTGAAAAATAACACTTATACAAAAAACTATGTATTTCAAACGACAGCACCAAAATTACTGATAGAACATATTTCAGAGATTGACATGGTTTACAAGTCCACAATTTTAGGATTTTACTTCTAGTTGCTCTAAAATACTGGAGACTAAAAGAGATATCTGTTTAAGGATGCAGCATTCATGGTCATTTGTTAAATCTTTTCTTCTCTGTATAACTCCACCATCAATCATATCTGATCTTTCATGTCTCTATAGGGTTGTTTGGCAATGGTGATTCTAAATTTTTGATATTGGAAGAGTATGTCACTAATACACTGTAGGGAGATGAACTAGTTCATATTCTGGAGAGGTTGGGGCCTCTAAGTTTCAGGCTTTATCTGAACAAAGGACCTATCTGAAGGTTGTAGCTTTCTGGAAAGTTAGTCTTGTGCATGGATTGGTCCTTATTTTTAATTATCTCTCTACATAATATATTTAATGTTGAATAGAGAAAGTCTCCTACTATCCTGTCCTAATTTTATTCTTGGTTCCAATTTATTCTTCTAGATGAATTCAGAATCATCTAGCCACATGAAAGGAAAACATTGGAATTCTAAAGAGGATTCCATTATAATAGCATTACTTTCTTTCTCTCATTCCCTTATGGAATGTTTTTGAGGATTTTGTCATATACTAGTAGTTCTGTTTTGTGGTCTTCTTATTCATCAATGCATTTCTTTATGAGTTGCAGTCATCAAAGAATAAGGTGCCATAACATTGGGTGACTATTATAGAATACACGTGACATCTAGCTATATTTCCATCCCTTTACAGCTCATTTCTTATTGGGAAATGTGACAATAATTCTAAGATGTTCAAGAGTGACTCCAATTATGAATAGTATTCAGCTTCCAGTATCAGGTACCCAAAAAAATAGTTGCACGAAGAAATTTGGGTTTATTTATGCACACATTCCAGGTCCAGGATTAGGAGGTCCATGGATGGTACAGCAGCTCAGGAAAGTTGTTAGGGACTCCTAACATCTCCTTTTATGTTTGAATCGCTGCTGCACTTATGGACACAGAAGCCATATCCTATTCAGGAAGAATGGAATTCAAGGGTGCTGTACAAAGGGATGTGCATGCTGAGACTTTAATCATTCCTTTCTCTACATAAGATATAGAAGAAAAGATGCAATATCACGAGCTCAATGAATTTCAGAAAGTGGATAGTGTCCATGGAGCCAGAACCCAAACTGAGAATCAGAATGTAGCCAGACCCCAAGGATGTCTATTGCCCAAGGTGACTTAGACACTAAATGGGATATATATTCAGCAGTAAAAAGGATAGAGCTCTTGAAAACTTGATACAACATGGATGAACATTAAATACATCATAGGAAAGGAATAAGCCAGACACAAAAATACACAGATGTTGTGATCTCACTTATATGAAATCCAGAGAGGTGGATGGTGGAGAACATTACTAGGGATCAAGTTGAGGAGGTGATATTGCTTCCTGTGCAGAGTTTCTGTCTGAGGTGAAGAAATAGATCAGGCAATGATGTTGTTTGTAACAACATGTTGTGAATGCACATATCTTTAGTGAAATGAACTCATGATTATGGTTAAAATGCATATTTTGAATTGTAAAACTTTACAATATACAGATAGTTTAAAATTTCTTGTTTCATACTAAATTTACAGAAATGTTAATAGATCTATTAATATAATAAATTGAGTACCACACAAGGATATACAGAGGAAAAAATGAGACAATCCATATTTTGTGTTAAGCTCAACTAATGGCATGTAAGAATGTCAAAATATGTCTTAAAAAAGAGGAAGTACTTTATAAATTGAACTAAAATGGCAGGTGGTAATTTTTGTTACAAGCATGACCTTCATAATGGTTTTGTCAAAGCATCATCAAGCCAAGAGTGAGGGACCCATGGATTTACATCAAATGAATATGGCACTCCACTTCATTGAAGAGGAGAAAGCCAACTTCAACCACAAGGGCTGTGTCTTGTTCCCATGTCAGCACTTTGGAGATCTGAGGACCTCGTCCAGGTGGGCACCTCAGGTGTAACTTTGGAAGAAACTCTAAGTCAGTGGATGGGGTGAATTGTTGAAGGTGAGATCTATGGAAGGCAGGAGAGTCAATGGAGGAGAAATAATAAAAATGGGATTCCCTTGACTCCTACCTGGGCTATTGGGAGCAGAGAATCAGTAGGAAAAAAATTCCTTTCTGTCCAGCCTAGTGTCCCACAGGGCAGAAGTCACGAGGAATTATGGCTAATGAGCGGTTATGGGAGAGCTGTAAAGATCTTCTCTGCTGCTGTCTCTCATCCTGTTGTCAGTTAGTGATAGAAATGGAAGTACAATTAGCCAAGGGAATGAGTGGAAGAAAGTGATTGTAGATAAAGCAGAATATCTGTCCATGGGGCTTTGTTCTAAATGGGAGCAGAGAAATAAGTGGCATTAGCAATGAAAGAATGGGTGGTGAAGTGAGGGCTTTTCATCCCGAGAGATATATTTGAGAATATTTCTCTATGGAAGGCAGAGCTCCTGTAGATTTTATGGAAGTAGATTTTACCCTGCAATAGCATTTCATGTGACTAACATTCCCACATTGTGTATCACATGAGGAAAGGTAATTCTTATTCAATAGCTTTAAGTTGGTATATTACAAGCTTTACCTGGAAATTATTCCTTTATTGTGAAAATTAAATTAATGCGACTTTATGAGCCATTCAATTTTTCCTTTTCAGCCAATTGTTTGTTTAAGTCTTGCTCTTTATACTGGCACCTGAGTGCTTTGATTGAAACCTTTCCAATGCAGAAAACTGTCGGTCTCTTTTCTTATCTTTTTTTTAACTCCATAGCTGTTTGCCTTTTATTTCTGTTTTTAATGTGTAGTTGTATTTAGGGAAATGCTATAAAAGTTTATCATTTTTTGTGAAATGTGTACATTTTTTGACGTTAAACCCATCAATCAGTGTTATGTATTATGTTTCTCATGATGTCTTTTAAATTTAGAAATTTTTCTTCCATTGAATTAATAATAATTAGTATTTTATATGCATTTTCCATTGGTTTTGCATCTCTCTTTTCCTTATTACACCTTCTGTCTTTTGCATCTGGTTATTTTTATAAAATATGATCAGCATCCCCTTTTACATGAAAGTGTTTTTATCATCTGAGCACAAGACACTTTGTCCTGTATAATCTAGAAGGCACATCTGTGAGTGTTTTCCTAAGGAGATAGAATTGGGTCCTTACGCAGGAAGAATAAGGCTTTTGCATGATAGAAGAAATATCAGCCTCAACTCTTCACCTGAATAACCATTCATTCACTGACAGGAAGGAAGCATCTATGCTTTTTTAGAGATATTGAGTTAACATCTTAACCATCTTAGGAGGATGGCTGCTCAAATCACCCCTACAGGGGGACTTAATTAAGAATGGTTCCTATCAGATTTCCATAGTAAGTGTCTGTTATATCTGACCTTCAAAGTCAATTTCGTGTGGTTTCAAAATTTCTTTTTTTGAATCCATATATCTTTCTGTGGGATGAAATCAGAATTCCTACTGCTGCATCTCCATGCATTTTAATATAAAAGGTTTTTAATTGCTTTTAAAAACATTTAAAAAGCAATTTTCTCCATACATTTTAGAAAATTGCTTGTATATTATTTTGTTTTCAACATCTTTCCATTTCATTATTAATCAATAGCAATATTACTAAATTCGTGCTATTTTACACCTTGTCTTTCTGAATGTAGAGTTAATGATTCCATTCAATTTTGTCTAATACACATTTCCAATAAGGTTATGACTATACATAACCTGGTTTCATTCACCCTGCCAGTTTTTTATTTCATAAATGCATATTTTCTTTAAGTTTGTGGTCAGAAATGCATAATTTCTCACATGCCTTCTCTAAAACACCAAACAGAACAAAGGATGCGTCATTCCTGATCTTTCAGATCAGACAGTTTACTGGAGAATTTAAAGTACAATTATAACTGCATGTCACATAAAATCCTCCAGGAAATGTTACATCAAACAAGACAAATCAGCGTAGCATCACAGGTTGTCGTGGTTTGCCCAGGATAACAGAAGGGTGATCTGGGAAGAGCTCTGTGTGTTGGACGAGGAAAAGAAAAAGACAGAATAAAATATGGTCACCATCCCATATTTTAACTGTAATATTAAACTGTCAAAAATAGAGGTCAAAACCCAAAGCCCTAAATAATGAAAGATCATTGCACAAGGAAGTGAGAAATATGCCTCATCCATTTGGGTCTTTACAAAACAGTGTGCTCCAACCAACAGGGGACAGACACAGGAAAAGCAGGAAGGTCAGGGCGAAATGTGGAGATCACGACAGGCAGGAGCAGCAAACTGAGTCTGTAGGAACTTCGGCTCCCAGGCTGGCTCCGTTTTTACTCTCCATCCTTCTAACTCTTCCATTTATCACCTTCTACTGCATCACAGAAAGATTGCAAACAGGTGTTATATTTATTCTATTTCTGTTTGTGAGATATTCTTTTATTCCTTGTGATCATTTTACTTTTGGAGTGTTCAACGTGCTTGATGTTTTGGCTTTGTGAAAAAATATCACTACTCTTTTTTAGATAAATTGTTTTTGCTGTTTTATTGGAATTTATGTGCATCAAGGGGATATGTCCTGGTCAGAATGCCACCAGAACCCAGGTAGGCTTCATTCAAAACAGTCTCTCAGGGAAGATCTGAGCTTATATTCATTCTTGATTTCACTTCATCTTCCTCTTTCTCTGCTTTTAGATCTGATCTTATTTTCTTTAAACACAGGGGAAAAATGAGCAGATCAAAATGAATCTGCTTGTTTACTTGTCCCTGTAGAATTTGCCAGATTCAATTGCAGGTTTCCATTTCTAAGTATTTTCAGAATGCGTATCTGATGTTGTGTGTCCTCATAGTATTCACTCCAGACCTACTCCCTGTGCATGGCAGTGAGAAGAGGATGGTGTTAGCCGGGCCAGGAACCTGGGGTGCTGTGTGTGTGTGTATGTGTGTGTGTGTGCGTCCATTACTTTGGTTGGGAGAGTCCACAACATACGGGTATCTAAGTTCATTAATTCTAATAGTTGTAGCATATAATACAGAGTCCAAAGGCAAACCTATATATGGAAATAAGAGTGATGCCATTAAATTCCAAGGGATACTCTTGCAAATAAATTCATGAAGTGCAAGACTTGAGGGCGGGCCATGGTGGCTCAGCAGGTTGAGTTCTCGCCTGACATGCCAGAGACCTGAGTTCGACTCCTGGTGCTGGCCCATGCAAAAAAAAAACAAAAAAATACTTGCAACATGTAGAGAAGGAAGTCTCTGTGTTTTGAAGTTGCAGCAGCGAGACTACCTTGTTTTTCAGTGTTCTCTGACACCATCTCTCATCACTCTACCTCTTATCGGTTACCTATCAAACTGGCTGCCTTGTTAACCTTGTACCACCTAAACACTGCCTTTCCTTAGGTCTTTTGCTCTGGACATGCCCTGTGAAGAGCACACACTTCGCGAGATATCCTTCTGGGTCAAGCCTTCTTTTCTAAGTGGTCTCTGTCAGACATCACCTCATGTTGTGGTTTTGCCTGAGCATATTAAGAGAAGCAGCCTGGCATGGTCACTCTTCCACCACCCCCCCTTTTATAACTACTCTCTTTTATTTGAAGCACTTGTAATAATATGGAATATTATGATTATTTGTTTATTAGCATATATTATTTCTCCATTAGTAAATTGTATGGAATTTTATTTTCACACTGTGTACCCTTTGCTAGACAGAGTCTGTGTAAAGTAAGAACTCACTATGCATTCCTACAAGGAAAGAAAGGATTTCTCTTGAACACCTTAGAATTCATAAAGGTTTGGGGAATTATCTGAAACTGTGACAGGAATTCCTAGTCAGAGATTGCTCAGATGATACCATTAAAAGGGATGACATTCATAAATGAAACTAGGAATTAATTTCTTGTGTGTAAATTGTAAATTATGGATAAACTAGAAATCACTGATTGCTGGAAAATTAGTCATGTTCTTTCTCTGCATCTAGAGAGTTACACAAAGAGAACGATGTAATGAAACATGAATTCTAGAATTTCATCTTCTGGGATTTTCAGAGTAACCAGGATCAGAGTCCTTCCTCTTTGGTCTCTTCCTGTCCATGTATCCGGTCACCGTCTTTGGGAATCTGCTCATCGTCCTGGCCACCATCACTGACTCCCACCTCCACATGCCCATGTACTTCTTCCTCTCAAACCTGTCCTTTATTGACATCTGTTTATCCTCCACTACCATCCCAAAGATGCTGGTGAATATCCAGACACAGAGGAGAGACATAACCTATGCAGGCCGCCTCACCCAGATGTACTTCTTCTTACTCTTTGAAGGGTTGGATGACTTCTTCCTCACCATGATGGCCGATGAGTGCTTTGTGGCCATCTGTCACTCCCTGCACTACACCGTCACCATGAACCCTTGGCTCTGTGTCCTGCTGGTTCTGGTGTCCTGGGTCATTAGTGCCCTGCATTCCTTGTTACAAAGCTCCATGGTGCTTCGGCTCTCTTTCTGCACACACTTGGAAATCCCACACTTTTTCTGTGAACTTAATCAGATGGTGCAACTCGCCTGTTCTGAAATCTTCTTCAATGACATAGTGGTCTATTTAGCAGCTGGGTTGCTGGGTGCAGAACCATTCATTGGCATCGTTTTCTCCTACTCTAAGATTGTTTCCTCCGTGTGTGCAATCTCATCAGCTCTCAGGAAATATAAAGCGTTCTCCACCTGTGCATCCCGCCTCATGGTTGTCTCCTTATTTTATTGTACCATTATTGGTGCATACATGAGTTCTTTATCCATTCATCATGTACAGGCAAGTGCACAAGCCTCAGTGAGGTACACAGTGGTCACACCCATGCTGCACCCCTTCATCTACAGTCTGAGGAACAAAGAAATAAATGGGACTCTGAAAAGACTCCTTGGTCAAAAACTATAAAATGTTCATTGCATCTGGGTTTGGAGAAGTTCAGTGATTGTAGGGCTCAAACTCTCAGATACATAAATTAGGATTCTTTGAAATTTCAAGGAAGTTAAATATATCATTAAATACTTTGAAGTAAAACTTTAATGTATGCATGCAATCACGAAAGGAGAGATTCATTTCTTGATGATTTTCATCAACTCAAGAAAGAATAAATTTTGAATTCCATGTGCAACGTAAGAATTGGGATGCATGACTGGGTGCACGTTCCATATTATTGATGCAAATACAGGTCTTTTCATTCCTCAAACTGAAATATCTGCCCTTTCTCTAAATTTTCTCAAAAAATATTGAAGGTTTCATTTGTACGCAGTCTGTTTGCTGACACTCTCATCCAACTTTTATAGCTTTAGTGTTCAAAGTACCTCATGTGGAAATGATGATTTACTGAAGACCTTGAAATCCAGCCCAGTGATCCCTCTGTGAATGAAGTGCTTGCAGTTAGGGCACAAGTGAACCCTGAACATTCATGCATGTCCATTGAACATACACTACCCACCACAAATGGAACCTCAAAAGCAGTCACTATTTAACACAGTTCTCTGAAGTCAACTGGAATAACAGTGTGATCATAAATGTTTTCCTAAATATATAAAGAATCCTTAAAATAAAGAGAGATTTATTCTTCTGACTGTCTGTGACTCTGCTCACATTAATTATTTTCATGATTTACTTTGAATCATTGAGTTAGGAAATCATGGTATTTATGTGTTGTTATGCATTATTACTGCAACCAAGTTTGTGGTGTGGAGATGTTGTGATTCTTGCAATGCTACCCATTGCAGTACATTCACCACTTTATCACCTCTGAGGCTCTCCTTCATAGGTGATTAGGTGGTGATAGGTTGGTCTTGGGTGCACTTCATTGAGATGATGGCGTTTCTTCACATTTCTCGCAGCCTACAACAGGCTAGCCTGGAGATGTTCATAACACTGAGGTAGACATACACGGAGAGCTTCAGAAACACGTTGAGGCCTCTTGATGCAAACTGTCACTTACACCTTACTCTCTTTGCCAAAGCAAATGAAAAACGTTCAGTCCAGTCTAGAATCAAAGGTGGGCCAATAGACTCCATCTCTCAATAGGGAAACTGCACAGTCTCATTGAAAGCACATGGATTTAGAGTGAGGTGGAAAAATAGGGCCCACTTTGCAAACAGCCTGCCCCAAGAAATCACTGGAATACAATTCAAAATATTTTTATTGTGGTGTTTCACAACTCAAGCGTTAAATAATTTCACCTTTCACTTTGCCCTCAGTGGCATTGTAAAATTATTGGAGAAGCGAGTGAGAGTCAATCTGTACATTTATAAGCAACCATGGAATTTCTACTCCTGACCATAATGGCTTCCTCAAATATAAATATTCCCTCCTATTCCTTGCCTCCCGGTCAGCATTCATAGGCAAAGAAGAAATAAAACTTTTTTCCTTCCCAAGCCCTTCTGAAAGGCAAGGAGAACTTGCCTGACTTGATGACCCAGGACTTCCTGCTGTAACTCCAGAAACACAAAGAAGGGCACCTGATGTACAGGACACCCAAATGGAAAATCCTCCAATGGTTCATCCCCGAAGGTCATCTCAGTTCAATCTTGTTCATTCCCTCAGCCACGCGCTGCTCCCACCTGCCACACTTGATCTTAATTTCTTTACTTCAATAGCTAGGGCTTTCTTTTCTAGGTCTGATCTTCCTCTGCCTTCCCATCCTCACCCTTATGTCATTTACTATGTTTTACTATTTCCCAAAAGCAGATGCAACCAAATTTCTAGCAACTGATGAATGAATAAAGAAAATGTGGTATAGACATTCCATGTTGTATTACTGACTCATACATAAAAATGATGTTTAGATTTATGCTCCAGTGTGGGGGAAAATTAGGATATCAAGTTGAGAGAAATCATCCAGATGCATGCAAAAAAGACAAATATCGTATGATCTGGCATCTATGAAATACATAGAATAAGCAAATTCATAGAGAATGACAGAAGATTGGAAGATATCAGTGGTAAGGCATGAGGAGAATGGAGAGATATTGTTTAATGGTTATAGAATTTTTCTTTGAAAGGATGACAAAGTTTAAATAAAGAGTGGTAGTGATGGTAGCCAATAATAGTGAATGTAATTATGGCCAATGAATCATATTTTTGAAGTCATAAAAATGTAAAATATTGAGTTTTACTTTTGTCATTACAATTGAAAAGTAATTTGGTTTTTCAATCTAAAAAACTTTTTTGTTATTTCCTATTTATAGGAATGTAGATAATAATGTATCCATTAACCAAATAAATTGAGCATAATCCAATAATATGGGGGTGAGATTAAATGAGGCATTCCCTAGTAATTGGTAGACCCATGTCATGGTGCATTGAAAAAATCTAGATACATTTCTTACAATTAACAAGGATTTTATAAATGATCAATTACAAAATGGGTACTGATTTATGATACAAGTATTACATTTCTAAGTGTTTGGCAGAGAATCATGAGCAAAATACTGTTGCATCCATAGCTTTATATCAAATGAATACAGTTTTCCACTTGGATGAAACAGACAATAGGAAATTTCTGGAGGTTACAAGGACTATATCCTCATCCCAGAGTCCTTTGGCCATCCAAATGGAACACATTGAGAGAACTTCCCCAGTCCTCGACACTGGAGGAACTTTATGTCAAGAATGATGGTCTTCTACATGGTTAGATCTATGGAAGGGAAATGAGTTCATGGAGGAGGAACAACAATACTGAATAAATCTGCCTCAAATCTTGGTATCTTGGAAACAGACAATCAGAGAGAAAAAA
>PVIY010057249.1:0-12966 GCA_004026745.1 Myrmecophaga tridactyla
GTCCTGGAGCCTGCCCATGCCCAAAAAAAAAAAAAAAGGGAGGAAAGGAAGGTGATGAGCTATGAACGGAAGATGTGAATAAATGAGATGGATTGGCCAAGAGGTTTGCAAATGCTAACTGTGAGGAAGGATGGTAGCCGATGTTCCATAGCCATTGCACAGCTGGGGGTTTTGGAGAAGACTGATGTCAGAATGGTTCACAAGCAGCCATGGAAAATGAGGAGGGTACCCACCCCTTCATCAGGCCTTGAAGTACACAAAATGTGAGAGAAACGCAAACCATTATTGACAAGGTTTCAGGAGGACAGAATCCTTGTTAGACAGCCTGGTTTCAGATAGGGTGAGAAGGTGATGGAAACCCTCAGAGAATAGGTTATAGGGTACTTTGTTGAAGACAGTTCATGATTTCACAGGAAAAGGATACTGAGTTAGAGAATTACAGACAATGGTGGACCAAATGGTCTTGGTGAAGTGGATAGCCTCAGAAACAAGGAAGTAATAGGAATCTAAGCCAAACTGAGATTAGTTCTAGATAAGCTTTTAAAGGAAGGACAAAGGTAGGCAGTTGTTTAAGCTTTAGTCTTTAGCTACCAGCCACGTATGGCCACTGGGCACTTGAAATGTGGTTAGTCTGATTTGAGATGTGCTATAAATGTAAAATATACACTAGATTTTGAAAGCAGTGGGAAAAAAATGTATACTATCTCTTTTTATATTGATTTCATGTTGAAATGATGATATGTTTGTTATATTGGATTACGTAAACTATATTTATTAAAATTAATTTCCCCATTTCTTTTTACTTTTTAATGTGGCTATTAGAAAATTTTAAATTACATATGTGACTCTCATTATATTTCCACTGGACAAGCCTGCTCTAGATTATTTTGCCAAAAGCAGAAGAGCCTCTGGAACACTGAGGGGCAATCTCACTGGAGCCCAACATCAAGTCCATTTTCCATTTGGCATTATGTTTTTCTCCCTACATCAGTTACTCTGCATTTGTTGCCACTGAATTTCATTTTAGAAAAAACTTTTCCCAGTCAATTCTAATATGTCAGTATTTTAAGTTTTATCATGTTTAATGCTAATCGCCCTACTGTTATGGTACTAAATTACTGTGAGTCAAATTTCCCATCCTTTGGATCTCATTTTAGAAATATATCCTGTAAATTTGCTTTAAAATATTTAAAAATAATCAAGCCAAGTTTATGATGTAGTAATTTCTCCTGTAGCATCAGCTGCAACATCAAAAGTTTAAGGATTTCCTTTATCACCTTAAAATACTTTTTAAAAGGTGAGAGGTAAGAATTTTTGCTACATATTTTATGTGAGGAGATAAATCCAGAGAGATTGTAAAGGTTTTTGGTGCCAGAGAGCAAGTTCTTAGTTCCTGACTTGTAGTCTACATTTTGATTTCAGAGCATTTATAGCACCAGCTAATAATACATTAATGTCAAGTAGGATATTTTAAGTAGATCATATTTTATTGTCATGAAAAAGTTCCCAAAATTTGTGTTGTCATGTGCTTTGAAGCCAATTATATTGTGTACATTGAAAATAGCAAAAGCATAAAATCAAATATTATTGCCAATTAATCTTTGAAGAAAAGTATATAAATATAGTAATGCAAAAGCATCTGCAAATTAACCTCACAAATTAAATTACTCAGTTTATAAAATTTTCCAGTCTATAAAACTTTCATGTAATAGTATCTCTAGTAATTATGTGTCTGACAAAAGTTGGTGACAGAACCCCTAAACTATACTAATTTGTTGTAGCTTATATTTGTAGATATTGTGAAGAGTTTATATTATGGAAATAAATTAATATTTTATAATATAAATATATGATAAAAGTTTCTACTTCTTAAAAATATACTAAACAGCTAAAGGCCAAGCCAAGCCTTTTGTTTTGACTATTAACAGTAAAACATAGTTTGCTAAGGATCTTAGTTCTGTCATACAAATCTACAGCACATTCCTTGCTATGTTTAAGTTTTAAAAGTCAGACCAGTATCCTAAATTTAAATGACAAAGTCAGGATTTTGGCTGGGTGGAGATGCTGGTTAGAAATTTTTAAGCTAATCATTGTCTTCTCTCAAAGACTTCAGCTAACCATAATATACTTGTAGAACCCACCTTTTCAAGCTTAAAGATAGATGCTAAAACAAACTCTTTCCTGAAGTTCCCCATATTTAATGAGAATATGGACATGCATTTATGTTTCAAATCTTATCTTCTAAAACTCCAGCTTTCCTTTATGACCATTCAGGAACTGGATGGATAATTATACAATGGCTAATTATACAAACTTGAAAAATGTATAATGTGTTACAATTATTTTTTCAAAATATATTTATCTAGGTGGCCCATATCCGAGCAGAAAGAGATATTTTGGTAGAAGCAGATGGTGCCTGGGTGGTGAAGATGTTTTACAGTTTTCAGGATAAGAGGAACCTTTATCTAATCATGGAATTTCTCCCTGGAGGTAAAAGCAATAGCAATGACAGACTGAAATAAGCACATCTTTATGGGTAATAATAATTGTATTGAGTAGGTTTACTTTTATACTACTGGCTCCTAAGAGTAACATAGACAAGGTTTTTCAATATTTCCTTCTGTGTAGTGCTAATTTTGACCACAAATCAAATTATTTTGAAAATATGACAAAGTTGGCACATTTTAAATACTATCATTCTGGATTTGTTGTTTATAATTAGACTGCTATAAGTCTAGAGTTAAGAATGACAAATCAGTAAAGAAAAAGATAAACAACCCAGAACAAAAATGGGTAAATGATAGACAGTGTACAGAGAAGAAATTCTAGCTAGTCTATAAACATAGGAAATGTTCAACTTAAGAGAAATACAAATTAAAAGAATCAGATACCATTTCACACTCATCAGATTAGAGAAAAAAACCAAACTAAAAGTCTGATGATACTGAGTATTGGTGAGACTGTAGGAGAAATTTAACTCTCACATATGTAAACTGATCTTTTAACTCTTATGGACAGCTATTTAGTAATATCCAGTAAAGCTGAAAATGCATGCATCCTATAATCCAGCAATTCTACTATCATTTGTATTCCCTAGACAATCTCTCCCATATACACACGAGACCTATGAAATGATGCTCATTGCAGCATTAGCATAATAGTGGAAAACTGGATGCAACATAAATAGCTATCAGTAGAAAAACAAATAAATAACATTTGTCATAATTACATGATAAAATATTTTACAACAGTTAAAACTTAAAAGCTATATCTATTTCAAAAGTAAGATCTCAGAAACAGAGCAGAATGAATAAAGCAAGCTATAGAATTATATATACAGTTTGATACCATTTATATAATTTTTAAAAAGACTATATGGTTTGATATTTAAATAATGCTTTAATATGTGTGTATATGAAAATATATTTTTAAAAAATAAGCTGCAAAGATAATCCCCAAACCAAAGCCATTAATAATGGTTACTCAAAGAAGAGGGGAAGGCGAATGGAGCTGGGCATAGAGGACAAAGAATACCTTCCTTTCTGTATGTATATTTTTTAAAAGACTCAAAGCATACATGAAAATTGTCAGTTTTGAGTTATAAGAGCCCCTTTGAAGAAAAAATTTCTTAAAAAAAAGAAAATTTCTAGGAGTAATTTTTTTATTGGGATGGTATCCTATTTTTGACAGACTAAAAAGCTCAGGGCATTTTTGAAACATGATTTAAAAGAAAATACGTTTCCAGGCATGCTTATTCTGATTATTTTGCACAGTTTGACATAATTTCTTTGGCAACTTATCACAAATATTGAGTACTGGATATTACTTCCTTACTAGCTCTTCTTTGATTTGATTTCACATGCTTTCTACCTTAAAACCAATAATTATCATGAACCATTTGCTGGTGCATTGACACTTCTTTTTTACCTGCCCCTAGTGATGGTTAGACGTATACTGGATGGATCATGAAATGCAAACTCAGGCGTACATTGTATATATATGCAAAGAAAGCTTTCCCAAGGTATTTTTCTTTTGAGGCATTTCCAATAATATGATAGTTTCCTTTATTTAGGTGACATGATGACATTGCTAATGAAGAAAGATACCTTGACAGAAGAAGAAACACAGTTCTACATTTCAGAGACTGTTTTGGCAATAGATGCGATCCACCAGTTGGGTTTCATCCATCGGGATATTAAACCAGACAACCTTTTATTGGATGCCAAGGCATGTGAATAAACTGGTGAATTATTAACTTGATTATTTTATAGAATAGTAGAGCTGATTTTCTGATTGAAAGGGGCAATTTATATTATTGCTAAAACTACATTATTTCATTGAGTGATACAGTAGGAGAGGATGTGAAGTGAGGTAACAACCAAGCCAATATGGCTGTTTTTCTGTCTTCCCTCATTTTCTACTTTTTAAAATTATCATCATCAACTATTTATAATTTAACATTTTCACCTATATGAATGCTAAGCTAAGAATTTTGTTAATAATTGCATTTAAAGAGGAGCTTATAGTAAGGCTTTTCATTTTCAAAGTTAATATAATCTCTTGATTTTACTGGATTTTTATTGTTTTAGGGTCATGTAAAATTGTCTGATTTTGGTTTATGCACGGGATTAAAGAAAGCTCACAGGACCGAATTCTACAGAAACCTCACACATAACCCACCTAGTGACTTCTGTAAGTTTGATGTTTGTCTTTTAAAATAGAGCTGACTTTATTCGGTACTGTTACAACTGAATGCTTTCTACTTCTTCCTTAAGAAGAAGAGTTTTTCCTTCATAATTATAATTCTGCCTTGTTGAAATTAGCATTTCAGAACATGAACTCAAAGAGGAAAGCAGAAACATGGAAGAAGAATAGGAGACAGCTGGTAAGTCTGTTGTATTTTTCAGGAAGAATTTTGTGCCCTGGTCCTAGTCTTATTTAGTTTTTACTTGATCACATTGTATCTTCAATATATTATTACTTATTGGGATGGTGTCCTATTTTTGATGGACGTAAGAGCTCAGAGCATTTTTGAAAAAAATACCAGTTTCCAGGTGTGGCAGATAGAATTTGATCTGGGAACACAGTTCTGTTGGATTCTCATAGTCTCTTTGCCTGTAAAGTGGAATGCCGAGTTTTACTTCATGATTTAACTTTAAATGAGTATTTCATTGAGCATGCCTATGAGTAAATAACCTGTGTACTAGCAGTTACCACTTTAGATAAAACGAAGATTAGTGTGATTATAGTAAATGACTTACAATTTCCATTTTTCCATGCTATAACTCTGATATAAATCCTAATACAAAAAATGTTCATCTGCAAGAAGGTACTTTTATATTTCTGAGAATTTCTTTATTGATAAAGTAAACAGAAAATTTTAGATTGTCAATGTTACAATAAAATACAAAAGCTTACTTTACCACAGATAAACTTAATATTTATTTAAAAGTAAAATTCCAGTCTATTTTTAATTACCCCATATTTCCCTTCTATTACTTAACAAATGTAAGAATTGTTTACCCTTTCCTTTTTTCGCTTTGCCATCTTTACTAGATCCATGCACAATCTCAAAATTAGGAAAATGGGTTTTGACTTTGTCTTCCTAATTTGTCCAAAGCCTGGCACACATCTACACTCTATAAATATTTGTTGAATTCAATCTGCTCATGAAATGGAAACTAATTCAGCATTCCTTCAGGAACGTAAAGAACCTGAAAAGTAATAGCTGATGTCCTTTAAAGTCAAATAAAATGACCTTTGGATTATTCTGCTCATTCTCTCATTAGCCTAAGTAATTGCAAGCTTCCTGTGCTTATAAATGATTTCAGTGTTTTTTAAAGTAAAAAAAAAAAAAGTTTTAGAAATATATTGAGTTATACAGTAAGGAAGAAAACTTTGTTTTACTTATAATGTGTCACTTTTAGATCAGATTTTACGATTGAGAAAAGAATTGCAGTATTCCTTCCTGTTAAAGGAAAAAAAATGAGCGCTGTTTAAAAATATGATAGGAGGAATTCTGTATTCCAGAATAGTCACAAATGAAATGAATGTTTTACTGTCCTCATGGCCAATAGTTATCATGACTTATACCTGTATTTCCCAAGGGAGAAGTAGAGGAGACTCTAGTTATTTTGGGCAAAACAGTTCCTTAGCACCTGTGTCTCCTGCCCACTAAATGTCAATCATGCCTTCCCCCAGGTCATCGTGATGACAGAATCTGCTGTCACAACACAGTTTTAAATGGCCCTTAGAGTATTATCCCTGGTTGAGAACCATTCTCTAAAAGAATAGTGTTTGTAAGGTTTTATATGAATTAGGAATGAAAAGCTACATAGCTTCTTGCTGGATAAGCAGTGCCATGGAATTAAGTTTATAATTAAAATACCTGATATTTATGTAGTAGTTTATAGTTTATAGAGTACATTCCTTTTCTTGATTGGTCCTCAAAGGTGAACTCTCTTAGGACAGGTATTATACCTTTTATGGAAACAGAAGCTGAGGCTCAGAGAAGTTGATTAACTTGCCTAAGAATACATGAGTAGTGAGGGGGAAGCCAGGCCTATTGGAATGAGCCTTTTCATTCTTTCTGAAATGGATTTAGGGCTAAAAATATAGGTAAGTTTTGTGATCTTCTTGGCGGGGGGAGACGGACAGAAATCATGTCTTATATAATATTTTATCTAACTCACTATCTGTCTTTGAGCCTTACACATGATAAACGTGCAAAAAAATGTACTGAATGAAAAACTAACTTCTCTCTATATATGCTTACCAGTAGTGAGCCATACTCAGATCTTAAAAAAATAAATAAATAAAGTTAAGAATGCTGGTTTGACAAGCTGCTCTTTTGCAGGCATATTCCACAGTTGGGACACCAGATTACATTGCTCCAGAAGTATTCATGCAGACTGGTTACAACAAATTGTGTGACTGGTGGTCTTTGGGAGTTATTATGTATGAAATGCTAATAGGTATGTTTTAACATTAAATTATGTACATAATGTGTTAATTTCCATGAGTGTCACTGATTGAACATATCGCAGATATCATGGGATAAAATATTTGAACTCTTAAACCTATTTCTGTCATCTTCCAATGTTAAATACACAATGATAAAAACAACTGGGGACTCCTGTTTCAGGAAAATAGATATCTTATCCAAGTTCCCCATGTATCAAAATTATATCTTCATGGCCTTTCTGGTAAAAGGGAAAACAGTGCTTTATCTTTTATTTTATTGGTTTTATTGGCAATTCTATTATAAATAGATGCAAGATGGTATTTTTAAATTTGGTTGTTTTTTTTCTTATGGTACATATATAGTAGGTATAACACATTTGATCAGAAAAGCTGATAAAACGTTTATTTTCTCTGATGTGTAGGATATCCACCTTTCTGCTCTGAAACACCTCAAGAAACATACAGAAAAGTGATGAACTGGAAAGAAACTCTGGTGTTTCCACCAGAGGTGCCTATATCTGAGAAAGCCAAAGACTTAATTCTCAGGTTCGTGATTAAACCCCTAAGGAGTTTCACGGTATCTTTAGACTTCACAGCACCTCAAAGGCTAAATTTCCTATTTCACTTTTGGGGTGTTCCTCCTGATCCTATACAGTTAAAAAGATCAGCAAAAAGAAGATGTTTTTAAAAATGCAAACCCTTTAAAGGAAGTATGTGGGGAAAAAAAGTAGGAGTGAAGAGGAAGGAGGTCTTGTATTGTTTCAGTTACTGATATTGACTAAAAGCTCAAGGCCACTCCTGTTACTGTGTAGTGGCCCCATCCCAACAGAGAAAAGAGGAAGTAGGTTGTTAGTTAAAAGAAATTCGTATCAGGAAAGTCTATTTGTGCCATCTATTTTAGGCAAAAGATTTCATTCTGTTTCTCAACTAGTGATGAAGACAGTTTGCTCCTGTCCTGAATGGCTGGAAGGGATGTAAATTGGATATCTTTTGGGAACGGCCAGTTAGCAGCATATTATCAAAGATCTTTAAACTACATGACCATGGACCCACCAATTCCACTTCTAGGAATTTTGTCTACAGAGATAATCAGATGTGTGTAAAGATTTAGGTACAATATGTTTATCATGGTACTATTTTTAAAAGTGAAATATTGGAAATCATAAAATTAAATGTTCAGCAATGGTGGAATAGCTAAATAAATAATATATCCATATGCAAACTTTGTGTTTTGAGTTTTTTTTTCCATATGAAAACTTTAAAAATTAAATTATAGCAAAATAGCTGATAGCTTTGGAAAATGTTCACAGTATATTAAGTGATAAAGGGTAGTCAGTAATAACTACTGTATCAACAAATATTTTTTAAATTATCAAAGACGAGAAGGAAATGCATCATATATTTACAGTGGTTATCTCTGAGTAGTACATTACAGATGATTTTTGTTTTCTCCCATATTCCTCACAATAAACACAGTTAACTTCAGTGAATAGAAAAATATATATATATAATTCTTTCAAAAGATTAAATGTTTCAAAGAACATAAATATTTTATATGTAACTTACTTATGATAATTTCTCTGTTTTTATATTCTAGATTTTGTATTGATTCTGAAAATAGAATTGGAAATAGTGGAGTAGAAGAAATAAAAGGTCATCCCTTTTTTGAAGGTGTAGACTGGGGGCATATCAGGTATGTTCAGAGGCTTTTTATGGAGAGGTCTGAGTATATACGAAATTCTAGACTTCATGATTAATTTGCTTCTGATTGTGCTAGATTAAAAACAAGAAAAGCCATTGTTATAATGTTGTTGAATCACTGTTTTCTGGATTATGTAAGTGAGTGGGACTGTAATGGCTATACCTAAATGCCTCATGTTAGATAATGCCCGCTTCAGAGGGAAAACAAAACCACATGTTGCACACCTCTTCCAGTTTTTTTTGTCAGCGTTCCATGAGGCAGGCTGTTAGTACAGGAAAGAATTTATATTTTACACTGCTTTCACTACTGAAAGTGAACTACAGAATACCAGCTTCCACAGACATTTCTCTGTCCTTACTATCACTTAGCCCATATCTAATATTGTAGCCTTACAGATACTATGCTAGCACATAGCATTTTATGGTTTATGAAATGTTTTCACATGTATTATATATTAAAGAAAACAAAAACAATATTGTAATCCAGTAACTAACATCAGTTTTGCAGATAAAGAAATAGTCTTTGAGGGGTTATATGACTTGCCTAAGATTAAGGAAGTTATAGAGACGATTCTTCATTTTTGTCCTTTCTATGATATACCATACTGCTTCTCCTTTCATTATTATCTTATTCATAGAAAGATACATGTGCGTGGGGCAGGGGGGCAGTTAAATAATGCAAGTAACTTTTAAGAATTTGCTTATGTCTGTTAATTGTGGGCTTTGGCCTTTTCCTTATTTGGTCTGTGGCCAAACTGCTTTCAGTAGTTCTGGTCTGTTCTCCACACAGCAGCAATTTAGAATAGAAGTCTAACCATGCCATTTCCCCTTCCCTTTACACTCAGAACGAAGTTAAGAATCTTTAACTGCTTTTCAGAACTGATGGGTGTGGCCTCATCACTACTCCTACTGCCTCATCAGTACAATTGCATCTTGTGTGGCTTTCCCATGCTTTCTCACCTCAGGGTTTTGACGTTTGCTATTCATTCTAACTGAAATGCTCCTCTCCTCCTTGCCCTTATTCCTGCTTTTGTCCCTGCTCTGCCTAGCCAGCAACTTTTCATTCTTCAGGACAGCTTATCTGTCACTTCCTCAATACAGATTTTCACTGGAGATCCTACTCTGTGCTGGGCACACTACCTGTTATAATACTAGCTGATTTTTTTTGGAATTTATTATTTGTCCACAGAGTTCTAAGTACTTTATATGCATTTGTCATTTAATACTTACAATAAACCCTATAAAATAAGTACTATTAATATTCCTATTTTACAGAAGAGGAAATTGAGGCAAAGAGAAGTTAAGTAATTTGCTTCTGGTGCCATAGCTAGAATTGAAACCCTGGCAGTGTGATTCTGGAGTCCTGGCTCTTAACTGCTACACTGCCCTCTACTCTGCATATATAATCTCAGTGAATAAAACTGTGACAACTGCCTTTGTACATTTGGAAGGATGCTTAGAGACTAACAGTCTAATCTCTCGATATTTTAACGAGGAAACAGTCCCAGAGCAGGGACTTGCCTGCTTAAGGTCATACTGCTGGTTAGTGACTGGAAATAGGTCTCAGTGCTACCGGCTCCAGATTCTATGGTTCTTTCTACTAAACTAGTAAGTTTATTAAGTTAATTAAGTTGGAATAATTATAGGAAAAAATATTACATGCCTTTATATAATTTTATAAACTCAGCACCTAATTAATCCAATAAATATTTGTCAAACAAATAAAGCTAACATCTTTATACCTAGAAACAATAAAGACTAATTATTATTAAAGCCAAAGATTGCTTTTGCTTTTTCTATAGCTACAACATTTTTAGCATGGTAAAAGGCATTTTCATGAATGATTTTTTTTAACCTAATGTTCCTGATTTCCTTAAAATTTACATAATTCAGAAGTTTTTGCATTCAGATTTCATCACAAATATATAGTCCAGTCACACTTTAAACCTCTTATTTTCTCAAATGACTTCTGATTTCTAGATCCTCTACTAGAAGAATTCTGTTCCTGAATCATATAGGTAGAACCCAGTACCCACAGTATCCAAGGAACTTTTATGTAACTGTAAATTCTTTAAAATAATATCTCTTCTGTTTTACTAGTCCCTTCCATTAGCTCTTGATTTTCAGTTTACTGCATGAGAAAGTCTTGGTACAAAGAGGTAAAAATTCCAAGTAAATTAAAATATCTTAATTAAAAATTATTTTCAAATCTTGACTATTTTCAAATCCACAGTACATTTTCTTGTTTTTCTAATATCTATAAAACAGTATAAAATAAGTCATAAGACTTATTATTAGAAAATTAAGAGTCTCAAAAATTTTACCGTGGCTGCTCAATACTTTTTTATAGGGAAAGGCCAGCAGCAATTCCTATAGAAATCAAAAGCATTGATGACACTTCAAATTTTGATGACTTTCCTGAATCTGATATTTTACAACCAGGTAAGACAGTCTACAACATGAGTAACGTTAATAAAAGACTATGAAGATGATGCCATTTTCACTAACGAAATTACTTTGTTTTTGATTCATTTTTCTATCTTTCCAGTGCCAAATACCACAGAACCGGATTACAAATCCAAAGACTGGGTTTTTCTCAATTATACATATAAGAGGTTTGAAGGCTTGACTCAGCGCGGCTCTATCCCCACTTACATGAAAGCTGGGAAATTATGAATGAAGCTCACATTTGCCCACAACCAAGAGAACTCAGGTAGCTGCATCACCAGGCTTGCTTGGCATAGATAACAATACACTGAAATACTCCTGAAGACGGTGGTGCTTATCTACTACAAGAGGAAATTCTACAGGATTAGGATTTCATAGACTACTATAGGAATTGGTTGGCAGTGCCAGCTGGCTTTTTTTTTTTAATATTTTATTATTTTTGTTAACTTTATTATACTTAGGTACTGGAATAAAAGGAACGTACATCCCTTTCTAACTGCACTGCGTACATGTGTGTTAAGGTCCATCCTGCCTGTGTGTCCAGTGGCTTTGTACTGTAACACTTCTGATCAGTTCAGGAGAAACATAGCATCTAAAGCAACATAGGCTCACCTGTTGGTAACTTGCAGCATTGCTGATTTACTGCAAATCTTTTGGGTCTAGATAATCAGTAAAAGCTATTTTCCATAGTTGGTGTTAGAATACTTGCCCTATTTGGTTTGGACAGCTATAGGACATATATGAAGACAATTCCTAAAAAGGCTTTAAGAAATATTAGAATATGCACTGGTTATTTAAAACATAGAATTTATCATTGTGTTATTACACCAATTCCACAGTGAGGAGTAAAAAGTTTATAATAAGAGGAAGTTTAGTACCTTCACTCAAGCACTCCACTTTGCATTCAGAAATACTGATAACCTTTATATATGTAGTTTCTGTACACATAGGGAAGTGTATTGTATTATATAAAGTGTAAAGTTGCTTTTTTTGTGACAAGAGGATTTCTTTTTTAATAAGAGGACATGGCATTATTTTCATTTGATTTATGGTGAGTTTAATTTAAGAAATGACCATGAAGGCTGCTTGTAAAACTAGTGTATTTTTATTAAACTATTTTTTTAAATGTCAAACTTCTGATCATGTAAATGGACTTATAGAAAGCAAATTTTACTTTGGTTTTTTAGAAAGTTGTTCATATCATGGCTTGTTTGCTTTTCTTTCTTTTGAGATTTTTTTTATAGTACTTGTATTATTGTGCCATTATTTTCTTAAACTCCAAATGTACCAAAGATCCTGAAAAGAGTAGACATTCACAACTGAGTAGAATTTTACTTCTCTGTGAGAATGCTGTTTTCAGACATGATGCATCTTGAAAGAAGTCAGCTTATGCAAGGGCAGTGTTGTTATGGTTAGATTCATCGCTGTGGCTTGTGTAGATGGGCTTAAGGAAGTAAGTGTAGACCAGGAGAGCTGTTATTAGGTGATAGGGGAGATAATGTCAGCATCACATTCTTTAGGTATTTCCCTAAGGATTAATAATCTTTTCTAGCTCAATGCTTTAATTCTAAAACGACTCTGAGGTTTGGGCTTCATAAGTACTAGTTGAGGAGTAATACTTTATCAAAGAATGGCCTAATGTTTGTCTTAATTATCCATTGACAGAATTGTTTTAAGATTCAACAGTTATAACCATTGCAAATGATCTCTGTTCAAAATCTAAAGTTATGATTTATTTATAGGATGTGTTTCCTGATAGGGAAGAATTGCATTGTAGCA
Organism: Myrmecophaga tridactyla; assembly: GCA_004026745.1. Lineage (NCBI taxonomy): Eukaryota > Metazoa > Chordata > Mammalia > Pilosa > Myrmecophagidae > Myrmecophaga > Myrmecophaga tridactyla. The sequence continues at coordinate 12,892 of PVIY010057249.1, forward strand.
TTATGCAAATCTACAAAAGCTTTTACAAATGTTGCTGCTAGGTAGCTCCACAGTGTTTTTTCTGGGTTTTTTCCC
>PVIY010057250.1:0-12974 GCA_004026745.1 Myrmecophaga tridactyla
ATCTGTCATGGGCTACCATATGATCCTCTCATATTTTTCCTTCTAGCTGCTCCAGAATATAGGAAGCTAGAGGGCTTAAACACTTTTTTATCATTACAATCGACTTCTTTCCCTTTTTTTGAAAAATAACATATATATTAAAAAGCTATAAATTTCAAAGCACAGCACCACAATTAGTTGTAGAACATATTTCAAAGTTTGACATGGGTTACAATTTCACAATTTTAGGTTTTTACTTCTAGCTGCTCTAACATACTGGAGACTAAAAAAGATATCAGTTTAATGATTCAGCATTCATATTCGTTTGTTAAGTCCTATCTTCCATGTATTACTCCACCATCACCTTTGATCTTCCCATACCTCTCTTTGGGGTTGTTTGGGCTGTGGAAATTATAAGTTTTTGCTTTTCAAAGGGTCTGTCACTAATGTGGGGTAGGGAGATGGAACTATCTGATGTTCTGGCGAGGCTGGGCTAGATTTCAGGACTTATTTGGACCAGGGACCCATATGGAGGTTGTAGGTTTCTGGAAACTTACTCTGCATGGAACCCTTGTGGAATCTTCTATATTGCCCTAGGTGTTCTTTAGGATTGGCTGGAATGGTCCTGGTTGGGGGTTGGCAGGTTCTGGTAGGTAGCAAGGTTACCTGGAGCTTAAGTAAGAGTAACCTCCAGAGTAGCCAGCCTTTCTACTCTATTTGAACGCCATTCTATTTTGATAATATAAAAATAATACTTTTATGCAGTAATAATTGTTTTATTTATTATAAAACTACATTTTAATAATGTAATAATTTGTTATAATTTAGCTGTAGGATTTTGCCTCCCCATGTTGGAAAATTTTCAGTTATAGGTTTTTATTTGCTTTTTCTTTGCGTGGAATGCTTGTCCCCTCACCCTCACCCCTCTCACCCTCTCTTCCTCACCAAATCTGGTTATTCTTCAAAACTCTCCTCAGAAGATACTGTGAAGCCCACCCTGATAGTCCTCAGATGGCTTGAGGTGCTTTCTCCTCTGTTTCATGCTTATCGCAATGTATTATTATTTTCATGTTTTTCATGCCTCCAGCTTGATTTGGGTCATGTTTAGAGTGAAAGCTCTATGAACATGTGAACTTGTCTGTCTTACCACTGTATCCCAAAACAAAGTAAGATTTCTGCAAATTCCTCATGTTTTTGTGGCCTCAGAGCTCCTGCCGTATCCATTGGACTACCCTTCCTGATTCTTCTCTCTCTTTTCCTCCCTCTCTGAGAAAGAAAATACCCAACAGCGACAAGAAGACCAACAAACTCACAAATAATAATTCCCTTCTGAAGAGCAGTTTAGCCTTCTTTTTGACGGTCCAAGGCTTCCCTTTCACCTTGAGTGTATTGCCAAGTATTTACCCAGAAAAGAAACATTATGTTCTAAGAGTAGTTCTCCTGTCAGATGTTAAGACGATAAAATGTGCATCCTCTTAGGTAAAACTGATAACACTACTAGGAAATTGTATTCTGTAGTGATTTAGGGTTATAGGTCAGAGATCTGCAAACTATACCTGGCTAGTACTATAAGCTGAAGAATGGTTTTGATATTTTTAAAGGGATATAAAAAGAAAACAACAAAGAAAAAATGTGGCAGAAACCTGATATGGCTGTGAAACCTAAAATATTTACTATCTTGCCTTTTACAAAAATGTTTGCTGATCCCCTGTTATGGAGTCTTGAGTTTTTAAGATAACCTGTTAATTGGCAGAAAATCTCAGTTAGAAACAATCAGTGGTTATGTAACTGTACATTCTGAATACTGTGTAATCATTAAAATGAGAAGGCAGATCAATTACAGGGAAAGATAAACATGCTAAAGATCATGTTAACATTCTATTGCCTGGTGAAAGATTACAAGTAACTTTCATTTGATTCTTCATATTTATGAAGTGCCTGAATTTTTAAAAATGAACATATTACTTTATTATGAGAAACTAAGGTACACACATGCCTATTTGTGTGTTGTGCTGTGTTTGTGTATTTTAAAGTGAGGGAAACTGAATGGAAATTTACGGTGAACATTGTGACTGATTTTCATCAGGTGGGAAAGAGTTTCATTTAAGAAATGTAACTGATTATGCACCGCTTGTAAACTCGAGTCATCTTTGAACTAAAATATTTTTCCCTTAAAAGGAGTTACCTGGTAACCAAACACCTGAAAATGTCTATACTGAGGTTTAAGCTCACTTCTTTTTATCATTTCCACAGATGAGCTCTAATTGCACCACTTTAGAGCAACTGGGTATAATTTAAAAGCAATTTGGCCTTTTAAGAAATTATGAGAAGCTGTGCCCACATAGTTTGCATTGTAGAAATTTCTAGTTCTGCATACATTGCCTCTGGCAGATACTTATATGTCCTGGTACATGCTCAGATTTTAGGTATTGAAAGAACGCGACAATGATTATATAACTCTACTGCCAAAAGAACAGAGAACTTCCATAGTTTTTTGTTTTTATTTTTGTTTTTTTTTTAATTCCCTTTTGTCCCCATTCTGCATTCCACATTGTTCCCCACAAAGGCAAACATTTTAATGTGTTTATAAATATAATACATTGTGGTATCTCTCTCTTTTTTAAGCATAGCAGGGAGTCTTTGCTAGGATGAGGGCTGTTCCAGGGCAAGTAGAATGGGCAGAAGTCTGAGGATTGTGAGTCATCTGCAGGGGACAGGGAGGAAGTTAATGCTGGTCGTAGATGAGAGATGGAGGAATGCAGATATCCTAGCCTCTTTCTAGGTACCATTCAATGGTTTGATAAAATAGTTTACTCCATCGATGACCAGTTGTACCGGCTCCACCTCCTACTTGCCCAGTTGGTCTAAGTTAGAGATATCAAAGACATTGCCTGTGGCAGCTATCTGTTCTTCCAGTACCAGCTCTTCAGGATCTTTTGGAAATGGCTATCGTTCCTTAGCAGGGGCAGTTTGATTTACACTCTCTCCTGAAGTTCCGGTACCCAAGTCAGGGGGACAGGTCAAGATGTATCCCAGATGCTCATTCCACATAAGTTCCCACTCATGCTCCAGGATCAGTTACTTGACCTCTTTGAGGCCTTAGGAAAATCTTTCATACACATTCTTTTTGTTGCCACTGTTCTTAATGGAAATGACCCATGTATGATCCTCTTCATTCAGCCAGGCCAAGCACCTCTTCTCATTGTTGTGCTAGATTCCCTAGGAGCCTGGCCATTCTCCAGCCATTCCTGCTGCAGTCAGCAATGGAGACACAGGCTTATCAAATAGGAAGTGACCAAGGTAGGATTTACAAATGAGGATGACTGCTGAATCATTATATTAATGTTTACTTTAGTTTCCGGTGTCTTGGAGTACCTAGAAGGAATAACCTAAAATTGTGGAGCTGTAACACACCAAATTCTGAAATCTGGTCTATAACTACTGTTATGATGTTCTTTGAAATTTATTGGTTTTTGTGTACAATGTTATATTTCATAATAAAAAAATATTTAAAGTACATATGCATACATATATTTGATTTTTTTTGTTGTTTTTTTGTATGGTCAGGCCCCAGGAATCGATCCCAGGCCTCCGGCATGACAGGCGAGAACTCTGCCTGCTGAGCCACTATGGCCCTTCCTACATACATACATACATACATACATACATACATATATATATAGTAAAAAATGACCAATGTAAATCCCTATTTGTGATCATGGAAAGCTGATAAATAAGAAATCCAGCTGCAGAATAATATTTATAATTATATTGTGTGAAAGTATATATTCTTGTGTTTGTATGGTATTATAGAAATAAGTCTGGACTTTTGTATGTACCCACCTTTAACAGTGAAAAAAATAAAAGAAGAAAGTGACCAGTAATGAGCTGCTGCTGCCAGCATTTATCATCTCACTGAGCCCATAGTAAGAACCAGCCATGTCACCCTGCAGGCTACTCAGTGCATCCACCACAAAGCATTCCACCTCTCATCACTCTGCCCAAGTACAAGTTGGAAGCAGACCAAGTCCCCAGATATTCTGGCCAATTCTGACTCTTGAGAACAATACTTACCTCTCTTCAAAGTATACAGAATAGATCTCGCTAGCCTCTAGGTCAGTGTTGTGCTTCATCATCCAGAGGTCATATCCATTGTGTCACTCTTAGATTACAGGGGCTAACAGTTCAGAAAACACCTAATAGGTCTTTTCCTTTCCAGTCACCTTCCCTACAGTCTTGTTGAAGGGGTGGCCACAGTTGTCCAGGCCAGTCGGGATACACTGATAGAACATCTTGTCATGTGATCTAGTTGAAGTGCCAGGCATAGACAGTTGGGGTCAAGTGATTGGCCATACGGTTGTTGTGCTAAGGCCTGGATACTTAGTGCTCAGGGTATGTAGTCTCTCTTGTCCACTGGTGGCTTGCACCAGTTTCAGGCAGAGGAGAAACACAGGGGCTGGAGGTCTAGCTCCAGCCAAAGCCAGAAGCCTGAATCCCAGGCTGATGGATAGCAGGAAGGAGAAGGGACCAGCTGTGGGATTTCAGCGTAAGAACTGGTTCAGGGTAGGCAAGGCAGGAATGGGGAGGAAGGATACAACTGTCTGAGGACTGGAGCTGGGTCCAAGGCTGATGCTGAAATGGGAGCAAATTGGAAGCTGGACCTAGAATGAGAGCTGATACCAACCAGAAGCTGCTAGATTTCTGTGTGTATCAGAGCCAGATTGGCTTACAGAACAAACAGAAGACATGGTTTTGTCTTAAAGGGGTGCAGTGGCACAAAATGCCTCTTTGCATCTTGCTCTCCTTTCCCATTCCCTCTACATCTGTCTCATTTTGCTTCTTGCTTTATTCACGCAGCACTCTATTTTTAGTGCCCTGTTCCTCCCTGGTGTGACTCCACCACCATCTTACCTATCTATTTTCCAGGGAATAAGCCTCTCCCACCCCCACCTTACTATCACAACAGAGGTGCTGCAGGGAACAATCTCAAACATTTCTCTTTATTGGCTAACAATCAGAAAGTCTTTGGAATAGACACCTTACCTAGAGCAGAATTGTCTGTCTTAGGGTATGAGTGTACTTAATTTGATTAAATAGTTCCAGATGGGTCCTTTGAATGGCTGCACTAGTCTACATTTCCACCAGATCTTTTTATTTAGGGAAATTTTATGAGAAAGCGTTTCTCTAGGACCATTAGTTAGTAACAAGAAGGGATTACCTTATGCATAAATAACTCTTAGAACTCCTGGACTATTGCTCAGTGGCATTTCTAGAGGAGAGTATAAAGCCAGCCTAAGAGTGCATACTTTCTGATGTGAGAACAGTTAACAACGTAGAAGGGTAGGCTCTGATGTGAATCATGTATCCTCTAAATCCACATGACCAGGTACCATGAAATGGTATTTTTTTTGTAGCTTGCAATTCAATCTCCTTATCTATTTTACTTTTTCATTATATTTAAAATGAATATAATGCTTACTGTATGTAACTTACTTAATCCATGAACAACCCTGTAGGATAGGTACTATATCATTTTACAAATGAGGAAACTGAGGTGTAGGGAATTAAATTGGTCATTTTCTACTCAGGCATTATTGTTGTTTTTAGGCTGTTTGTTTAATTAATTTTGTAGGCTGAATGTTTAATTTTGAAATATTTTATAAACATTACCAACCCCATTTTGTCCATAAAAGTAGTGATGGTGATTGATTTATGGGCACAAAAGTAGAAATAATTTTAAAAATTGAAAGTTTATATATATATATATATATTAGATATATCACTGAACAATAAGAATGATTATTAAGTGCAGTGATGTGTGAAAAAAGATATACCTATGCAATTGACAATCAGCCATAGGTGAGGAAATATGAATGTCTGAAATTGTTTCCTCACAGAATCATCACTGAAGGGGGTGCTTATTTAATCAAAGGTTAATTCAGGTGACAGTTAGAAATTCAGGACCTTAAAAGCTAAGTGCTGCTTGTCAAGTTTATCACCAACCACAGATGACACCATGGATTCAAGGTCTTTTCTAATCTGAGATGAAGCTCTGAATTCCTTGACTGCTAAAGGTTCCCTCCTTTCTCCTGCTGGCAGAGATTGTGACAGGGAGGAGTTGCTTGCCTCAACAGATAGTGGTTGTAAACAAAATTAGACAGTTAAAAATAAGAAGCCCCAAATATATCCTCTAGGAGTAAATGTGGGCCCAATAAGCCAAATTTTGCTCATGATTTTGGACTTCTAAACAAATGCATTAAATAACCTTTTGGAATCCAACCTGTTTCTAAGTAAAGCTTTCCAAAAACCCTACTTGTCTTTAAATTGAATATCAGTAAAAATGAGGGACAAAATATTTGCTGTGTACAAAACCCACCTCTTCATAGTATGTTTTAGGTAGAATAGCTGTGCTGGATGTAGCCAATGTATTTTTACTATGGTACATGAGTGTGACTGGACTTAATGTTTGTGCATGATCTCTGCTTTCATGTGATCTGCTATCCAGATCTGGTGATAACATTCCCACTTCCGTTTTTCCAGCTCTTAGCACTGCAGCCATAAAGGATTCTTTATGTGATTCAGTATCTGATTTTTAATTCCTGTGGGTTTTTTAGTGTAGCCAGATACATTAAAATTAGTTACTGTCATTGTGAAAACAAGCAAAGCAAGCAAAACTACTATTTAATGTACAAATATTGTAAATTTATTTCCGTTTTACAGTTGCATAGCTTATTGTTTCTGGGGTTAGATTGCCATGCCTAAAAGAGCTGCTTCTGAAGTTGGTAATTGATACTGCTCCACGTCCTATATGCAGACCAGCAGCCAACATTTATAAACTCCCTCCCTTTGACCCTGATCACATTCTCCAAAATATCGCTAGTCTTGTTTCACAATGCGAATAATAATTTCAAATGTTGTTTTTCTTCTCATTCTGATTTTTTTCCCATTTACTAATCATAGCATAGAGGTAGTCTTCATAGCATAGAGGTAGTCTTATATTGCATCAAGGAAAACCATGAGTCTTGAAATTAAATTAGATCAAAAAAAGAACTCTTATGATCATTTTGTGAAGCCCTTAATAACTAGAAGTTTTCTTTCTAGTCTCCATAAAAGCCTCCATTTTATAAATCTGAGACACAGAAAGCTAAGAGTTACACAGATTGTAATAGATGAACTCAAGTTGGACAACGCTAAGTGTTCTAGTTTTTGCTACAATGAACCCCCTCTTACAGTGGAAAATGTATTTGGTATGATATTTAAAATAATTTCATTCCATTTATGCTGATTTCCAAGAATTCTGGAAAGGGAAGGATGGCAATGAATGATCAAGCAAGTTGATGGATCTATAGAGAGGAGGAGTTGGACCTTGAATTACATAATTTGAAAATGAAGATGCTTAATACATGGTGAGCTTTGCAGGAACAGTTCTGGCTGGAAGACTAAAACCAAAGTATATGCTAGGACCAAGACTGCTAAATTTTGAAGGGACTGGTCAGGAGCACAAGGACTTTGGAAAAGTATGATGTAGTATGTGGTGTTGAAGAGAACAGGTTTTGGAATCATGCCTTTGGTCAAATCCTGAGTCTGTTATAGTCATGCCATGTGAGCTGGAACATATTCAAACTCTGAGCCTCCATTTTCTCATCTGTAAAGCAAAAATAATAATACCTCATAAGATTGTTTGAAGGAAAATTGAGCTATCATATAGAAAATTTAGTGTAGTTCTTTAGTAAACAATCACAAGATACCAGCTCAGTGTAAGCAGGGCTTTTGTTTTGTTTTTGTTAATTGCTGTATCCCCTGAGTTTAGAACAGTGCCTTGCACAGTATGGACACTGAGCAGTTATTGAATGAACAGATGGAGAAAGTAGCTATTTTTGCTTGCTTTGAACAGTGGTATAGTGACCATATTAATTGAAGCAGATAAAAGAAATGATCTACTTTCCTGTTTTAATTAATCCCCCAAAATATTTTATATAATTTAAAAAAATTAATACATTTCTAATTTAAATGTTTCATTAAATCATTACAATTACCATAATTCCAGGCTCTGTACTCCTAACTAGGTGAAGTTTCCTTGAGTTGGTTTAGCTTTTTCTATAAGGCTGTTTAGGCTAGAGTATCCTGTTTTTAGAAAGTAGCAAGATTTTTTTGAGGCCCAGGGCCTATATTTAGGCACTCACTGGTGACCAGTTAATTCCATGGCAGAGCTAAACTATTTAAGTTATTAGCCATTTTGTTCTCTGCCAGCAGTATTTATATCAATGGCATGTTTTCATTGTTCTTTTTAAGTCTCATTCTTGTTAAAATAGGTCACTTTTTACTTATACCTTTTAGATGTACATGAATTGCAAAAGGTTCTTGTTAAATAATTCATGCTTGGTTGGCTTTATAAAGAAAAACAGTTAAGTTGTTCCTAAAAAGACTGAATAAAGATCAAGCATAGAAAGTAGATAGCACTCAAATGAAGTACCAAGAATAGAGGTGCCATAGTTTAGTTTCTGCTACATTTAGAACTCTGATTCTGTAAGCTTTCTGTTTATTCATGCATCAAAGAAGTGGGGGGGAGGGGAGATGATTAATGGCACTACACTAACTCAACTTGCCAAAGGGCTGGAACTTCTTATTTTGAAGGCGGTGCCATCAGACAGAAGAGAAAGCCTCACAATCTGCCCAACTTTGTGTAAGGCACATGATAATAACGTTGTTTGGTGGTGGTAGAAATAATAAATACTGTCATAGCATTTACTATATACCAAAGCATTGTTCTAAGAGTTTTAATGTCATTTAATCCCTTGATAAACCTCTAAAGTAGGTGTTTTTACTATAATCATATAACTCATTTAATCCTTATAACCCACAAGGTAGACCCTGTTTTATTGGGCCCATTTTACAAATGAAGTCAAGTAACTTTTCCAAGGTCATATAAATTATTCAAATTTAGCCCTAGAATCCATGCTTTTAACCACTGTGGTAGGCTAAATATTGGCCCACAGTGTTACCTTATGTGGCAAATGGGACTTTGCAGATCTGATTAAGTAAAGGACCTGATTAAGTAAAGATAGAGAAATTATCCTTGATTTTAGGTTGAGTCTTAAGTGTTCCTATAAGAGGGAGGCAGAGAGAGATTTGCCAGTGGAAATAGGTGACATGATGATAGAATCAGAGAAAAAAAAGCTTTGAAGCTGTTATGCTGCTGGCTTTGAAGATGGATGAAGGGGCCATGAGCCAAGGAATGCAGCTGTAAAAGATGGAAAAGACAAGGAAATGGATTCTCCCTAGAGCCTCCAGTGAGAGCAGAGCCCTGCCAACACCTTGGTTTCAGTCCAGTGAAATCTTTCCTCTTTCTGACTTCTAGAACTACAAGATAATAAATACAACTGTGTTCTTTTAAGCCACTCAATTTGTGGTAATTTCTTACAGCAGCAATAGGAAACTAATGGAGCTACCATGATATGGTGAAACGTACTGGTTACAGTTTGACTTTTTATTATAAGCAAACCTTCTCCAGATTTCATGAGGTAATCAGCTTCAGTAATAATCTCCCTCAATAGTCTTAGCTTTATGGCATTTGTCACTTTATTGCCAGGAATACAGTTTCTTAGCCCTTACCTCTTTCTATAGGAACATTTTTCAGAAATAATCTTCAGACTGTATTTATTCTGTACTCAATCATGGTCATCATTCTGGGCTGAGAGTTGGCTGTTGAGCAAGAAACTTAAGAAATATTGGGGGCAGTGCAACAGTGGCTCAGTGGCAGAATTCTTGCCTCCCATGCCGGAGACCTGGGTTTGGTTCCCGGTGCCTGCCCATGCAAAAAAAAAGGAAAGAAATATTGGGCAGGGCAGGACAAGGTATACTGAGTGTGTGGAATTTAGTTAGTCCTTCAGGGTAGCTAGTAGATAGCAAGGAACTATATGGAACAACTATTGGGGAGACTTCAGTGACTGGACACATATCATATACCAGTCTGGAACAGGTGGAATGGCTGAGATCCCACACAGAGCTGTAAGACTCCCAAGCTTGCTGAGGCTAGTGCCCCTTCCCCACAGGAGCAGCAGGCTACTTCCCCGAGGGAAAAAGAAACAGACTGTACTAGAAGCAAGGTAGTTAGCTCAACCAAGCTCCAATTGCGGGATTAATTAACAATTCAGACTGCTGAAAACAGGCCCTGAGCATAGATAACTATGGAGTAAGCACTAATGGAGCCCAGAGCCACCCCCATCCCCACAGAGAGGGGGTGGGGCTGACAGAAAAAAACAAACAACAGAGGCTTTTTTTATTTGGATAAGTACAAAATACTGGAAAAGGGCTAGGCCCCAAGAAAAGGGGGCACATACAACCTGGGGACACATAGAGCCCTGTACCAGCTTTGGTTCTTGATTGGCAAACCCAGGGAGCTGGGGTCCAGCTCTGAAGAGCCTTTTTTTCCTTTTTATTTTTTTTACTTCTTAGCAGCTCGTTAGATAGAACTGCAGGCATTCTCAGGCTTCAGCACTGTCCCAAACCAGGGGGTGGAATTAAGATGTGTCTGAGAGACAGGTAGTCAGATGTATGAGGATAATCCCCTAAAGGATTTATCTTCCCCAAGAAAAGGTGACCAGGCCCAACTCAAGTGGCTGCCCTCCTTCAGGGAATTCAGGCCCCAGGGGCTGGAAAACAGAAGCAACCTAAGCTCCCTATCTACCTCAGCCTCTGACTCAACCTGGCCACTGGCAGGGAGAGGCTGCTGAGAATTAAAGGTACCACATCACTTTTATGCTGATGGAAAGCTACTAGCTGACAAGCACCATGTGCTGGGCAGGATAGGAAAAGCACAGAGTTTAGAAGCTTCATAGGAAAGTCTGACAACCTGCTGGGTCTCACCCTCAGGGAAACTTGATACTGATTACACCCACCTCCTGAGATGTGGGGCCTGTCTGGTCTGGGAAAATCTGACTGGGATCAATCATATCTGGGGAGCCCCTCCTCAAAGAAAGGTTCCATATAGGCAGAGCAAGAACTAGAAAAACAGGAGCTGAAAAATTCTGATCAGTAAACAAAAGGTGTGCTAAAAGTCTAGAATAAGTTGAACTAAATGCTGAAGAACAGATAAAGAAAACCTAGGTAAAAGTGAAAGCAGCCTCCAGGATAAACTAATTAAGGAAATCAAATACCTAGACACCAGCAAAAAATAACGAGTCATACTAGGAAAATTGAAGCTATGGCTCCAGTCAAAGGAACAAACTAACATTTCAAATGAAATCAGGAGTTGAAAAAACTAAACAAGGATGAACAGACATTCAAAATCACATCAAAAATCAAATCAGCGAGTTGAGGAAAGAGATGAAGGACATGAAAACATTGGGCAGACATCAAAACTTGAAAGTTTGAAAAAACAAATTGCAGAACTTAGGGGAATGAAAGGCACAATAGAAGAGATGAAAAAACAATGGAGACACACTAACTGGTTTTTTCTTCTATTTGCATTGCAATTTCTATTTATATCTGGGTCTGTGGAGTATTATACCTCAAGAGACCCTGATAAAGATTGTACATATTATAAAAGCTTATGTAGCAGATGTGTTTGGTTACCTATCTAAGACTCATCATTCCCCCTTTCTTTGTTGGCAAAATCCCTAGTTGCAATTTTATTCATGCACAAGGTGATTGTTATAAGGATGTTGCTTACTACTTCCTCCCAAGTTCTGGGGGTTAATCTTTATTTGGTTTAGTTCCATTCTCTTTGTAGTCAGGATTTGGGAATGGCAATTCTGGACAATAAGATACATGAGGAACAATTCAGTTAGTATACAATGGACTAATCATGGAATATTGTATTAGGGTTCTCTAGAGATACAGAATCAACAGGAAATATTCGTAAATATAAAATTTATAAAAGTGTCTCACGTAACTGTGGGAATGTAGAGTCCAAAATCTATAGGGCAGGCTGTGAAGCTGACAATTCTGGTGGAGGGTCTGGATGAACTCCACAGGAGAGGCTCGCCGGCCAAAGCAGGAAGAGAACCTGTCTCTTCTGAATCCTTCTTAAAAGACTTCCAGTGATTAGATTAAGCATCACTCATTGCAGAAGACACGCCCCTTGGCTTATTACAAATGGAATCAGCTGTGGATGTAGCCAATGTGATCATGATTTAATTCTATGAAATGTCATAGCAAAAGACAGGCCAGCACTTGCCCAACCAGACAAACAGATACCACCACTTGGCCAAATTGACACATGAACCTGACCATGACAAATATGAAAGTGAATTTTGAGAACTGGAATTTAAATCAAAGTACTTAAATACATTTGGGATTTACTTCATGTTGCCCTGGCTAGTCTAGATTCCTATGTTGGCAAATACGTTTCAAGAAAATAGTTACAGGACTTCTGGGTCAAGATGGCAGCTTAACAACGTGCACATTTTAGTTTGTCCTCCAGAACAACTACTAAACAACCAGAAACAGTACAAAACAGCTCCTGGGGCCACGTCAGTCAGTGACCAGACACACAGCGTACCCCAGTCTGGACCAGCTGGACCAGCTGCGAGCACCCCCCAGAACCGTGAGTTCCCAAAGCTGCGGCGGCCAGTGCCCCTCCCCAACAGGCCGCATCCCAGAGGGGAAAGGAAAGGACTTTACCAGCAGCAGGGACTGGGCACAATCAAACGCGAATTGTGGAACTAATTAACAAATTCTGACTACTAAAAATAGGCCCCCAGCTTAGGTGAACCTGATCAAAGCGGAGGTTGCTCATTTTTGCCCTGGCGCCAAGGGCAGAAAAAGGGGGGGAAAAAAAAGAAGGAAACAGAGGTTTTTGTGGCTGTGTATCTACAAAGGCTTGACTGCCTCGGGATACAGCGGCAGGACTTTTCAGGCTGCAACTGCCCCAGGCATAGGCAGAAGTGAGCTCTTTTGGGGGCTTCTCTGGAGCCTGTGCCTTCCCCAGGGGAGGGGTGAAGCCACACCCAGGTGGAATCCCTCCATCAAGGAATTCAGACACCAGGGCTTGG
>PVIY010057251.1:0-12967 GCA_004026745.1 Myrmecophaga tridactyla
ATATCTTAACTATAATATTATTGAGCTAGGTGATATTGGGTTAATGACATAAATTTCCTGAAATCCAGCTTCCTTCTCCTGGGAACATAACCTGCTTAATTTTCTCAAAATCCAGTAAATATGTATACAATTAAATAATATGAATATGAAATATAAATAATATGAATATGAACTAATAATGTGAAAGTATTAATGTGTGGCCAAATTCATAATTTTTAGAAGAAATTAGATTATTTCACATTTAAAATTTAAAGTTCTGATACACAATGTCAATCATTAGGAAAATAAAGTCTCTAATTTCTAATGAGAAGTAATGTTATATTTTAAATTCTATGATTTCTGTATAACAAATCATATTTATCTTACTGTGTTTAGGCTTTTTATCTTTGCATTGAAATTCACTATTGGGAAAATAATTGCTTCTTGTTTGATATCATAGGTAAGTATGCCTTTATTATTTTAACCACAGTGTGCACACACACACACTGTTTGGAATATATCATAGATTATGTTCCTTATTTGTTTGTAGCCCACAGAGAGGAAGAGCATGTGATAGAAAAGTGTATTAAATGTTTTGGCATAAAAATGCAAAGCAAGCAGCATATTTCTACTTCTGTTATTATATTTTTTACAAAATCTAATAAAGCTCTATTAAGTGTAAGGAACTATTATCTATGCCAATTTAAGTATTATTCACCTTCAAAAATAACCCTGGAAGTAGCAGTTATGTGTTGAGAAGATAAGACTGCCATACAAATGTATCATTAAACTCACAAATTATCGAGTTTCCTTTCCCAAATCAGCTTTACATTTTCTAATGGTATCAGAAGTGAATCAATTTAGACCTAATAATAGTGGTAAAGAATAGAATGTCTGAGTAGGAATCTCTTCAAATCATTTCAGGTACATAGTTTTTTATAAGTACTACCAATTTCACACAGTTGTGAACATGGAAATATTGTTAGCCTCCATATTGTTATATAAAAAATGAAAATCACACATAAACTATCAAGTAAATTTAGGCCATTAAATTATTGCCCTCTCATTATTTGCATTTAAGTAGGCTCTGGTCTGTAGACTTGAATCTTTCTCTGATTTTTGTTATTGCTATTCAAACAAGTAAGTCAAAGTCTTGAGTTAGGGTAAGTAGCTGGATCCAACTTCATTGAGCTGACTCTCTTCACCCTCTTTGGATTTGCAGATTACCCTAAACTACAAGTTAGCCTTTTCTTCTATTCCTATTCATTTGCCTATTAATTATATTGGGGCACTTTGGACTAATTATGTTAAACAGAATTGATTCTCAGCTTCATGCACCTATGCACTTTTTCCTTAGCACTTTATCATTCAAAATGTTTCATTCCTCTTCTGAGACAACCAAGACAGTGGTCAACTTCCCATCCAAATCAGAAAACCATCTCATTTATTGGCTACTTTGCCTAAATGTACTTTTTTGTGGGTTTGGTGCATAGTGAGTGTTTTCTTCTGGGATGGCTGGCCTATGACCACTACATAACAATATGCAATACCTGACTCTATTCAGTAGTCATGTCCCAGAATGTGTGCAGCTGTCTGGGAGGAATGCCACATATGATAGGCTTCACAAGTTTTCTAATCTCCTACTAGCTGATAAGCATCTACCATTCTGCAATTCTAGTATCCATCATTTATTCTGTGACCACAACAGCTCTTTTAGCCCTGTCCTGTATAAATGAATCCAGCCTAGAGATGGTGATCTTTGTCTTAGTTGGGTTCTCCCTGATGACTTCTCCTCTCATTATCACAGTCACTTACACTGCTATTATCTCAGCCATCCTGAGAATCCAGTATGCGGCAGGCTGGCAGAAAACCTTCTCCATCTGTGTGTCCTGCCTCCAGGGTATAACCATCTTCTATGGGTCCCTGATTTTCACGTATTTGTATCCTGATAAAACATCTTCCTTGACCCAGGCATAGGTGGCATCTGTGTTCTATATCATCATCATTCCAATGCTGAATCCTCTGATCTATAGTCTGAGAAAGGTAGATGTGAAAAATCATACAGAGAAAATTATTTCCATGACTGATCTATGCATCTTACCATTAAAACAAACCTGGATGACTTTATTCATTTAATTACTCCAATGATTGAGAAAACAATTAGTTACCTCAAATGGCATAATATAGATTAAATGCTGACTTAGAAACTTGAAATTTGTAATGTGAACCATAATATGCAATTAAGTAGAGAGGCATCTGAACAACACCTGAAATGATTGCCTTACCACTGATACGTGAGCATGCATAGTAACAGGGGGAAAATATTAAATTGTGGTTTAATATAACTAGATGTTCTGCTTTCTCAATTGTTAATAAATTGAGGGTAGAATATTAAGATGTTAAGACAGGAGGACTGCTAAATTCTAGTAACACAAGGAATGGTAGTTGATAGCCCGAAAGCAAAGCAGGAAAGAGTACAGAACTAATAAAAGTAAATATCAGTCCCAGTGAAAAGATTGGGTCAGTTCAATGAGATTCAAGCACTAATGGGGCACTCAAGTAATATGGAGAAATCTCTTGATGACATGGGGTCGTTTTGCTAAGAGAATTAAAATTTTGATCACTTATCTGTGATGAGTTTGATTTTTGATTACATAGAAAAACAATCAGTTTATGATGTCGAGTGTGTCCTCCATTAAGAATAGCAGAGCTTAATTTCCAGGTAAACTTACGGTACCTTTCTAAGGCCAAACACCTAATAAACAAGTGTGTGTGTGTGTGTGTGTGTGTGTGTGTGTGTGTGTGTGTGTGTGTTAGTAAATGAAGCACTAGCTGTAACATATTTCCTCCAATAGTTTTGGAATATATAGAGATATAATTATTTTCCAAATTCAGCAGAAAGCTTTGGTAATAATGAATCTACAGTGTTAAAAGGAAAAAAGAAAGTGCCTTTTTGTTCCTTGAAGAGAGAATTACAGGGCTGAATAATTATTCTTTAATGTAAACCCAGATAAATGAATTCTCCCAGACATTGTTACAAAATACTTCCGTACTGCCTTTACTATGCATGAGTCATTTGTAGCAATCACAGAAATGAATGGGGACATTGTATTTAAGATGTATGTTGAAAGGAATCAAAGATTAATTGGATGATATTTTTTTTAAATGAAATGAGTAGGTGTATAACATTTCTCTCTATCCAATAAGATGAAGACTGGAAGTTCCTTGAGAAAAAGAATAGCTTACTCTTATTTTTCTTCTCAGCATCTAGCAAGTAAATATTGTTTGCATTTTTGTATGTGTGAGGTTGTATTTATAGATGTGTTATTTTACACCCACAAGCTAATAAGCAATAGTTTTATTTGTTTTTTTTCCTAGTTTCTAGAAACAGTGATGATTCATTAAGGCCAAGGACTCCATTGTATTTATGTTTATATTTCTCATTGGTACTTGGACAGTCAAGTAAATATTGAAATTCAGAAAACTCTAGTTTAGATGAAATGTTTATTTCTGTATTTCTTTTACAAACATTTATGACATTTATGACATATTATCTATGTCATACTGATTTACAGATATATTTAGATAGCTAAATAAGAATAAATATTAGAATGCCCACCTTTTATGTGGGAGACCTGGATTCGATTCCTGGACCATGCATCCACCCCTCCCCCAAAAAAGAATAAATAGATCTATACTTTGTATATATTACTTTATGGAGTCAAATAGGTAGGAAGTTCTCACATCTCATATACCAAAAGCAAAATTCCTTTATAGGAGTCTTGGTAGTGACAAAAGTTAGCTTACATGATGAGAATGGTGTGTATGCATGCAGTGCAGTTAGATGTGTAACTAGGTGTGTGTATTTTCTCTTATTTATATTTCAGTGGTCTAACTCCCACAAGTTTCATTTTACAATTCTATAATATAAACTGCTCTAATATTCTGGACATCTTATGAAATCCTATGATATTATTGTAGGGATATATTGAAGCTACTCTCTATTTATTCACTCATTACATTTTATTAAACCTATATATATTTTCCTTCCAATTACAGTGTCTGGTTAAGATTGGTTACTGTGAATATTTTTAAAGGACATTATTGAGAATTATTAAACTAATTATATTTTCTGAATTTATTTTTTCTAAGAGGAATTTTCATTTATTCCTTCTAAATATAATGCTCATTTTAAATAATTATATAAAACATCATGGGTATGCCACAGTAGCTCAGTGGCAGAGTTCTCGCCTGCCATGCCAGAGACCTGGGTTTGATTCCCAGTGCCTGCCCATGTAAAAACAAACAAACAAACAAAACATCATGGTTTCCACAATGTGCTGGTTTGAGGATGTTATGTACCTCAGAAAAGCCATACTTCTTTTCATCCAGATTCAATATTGTGGGGTGGAGAATTTGTCTAGATTGTTTCCATGGAGATATGGCACATCCAGTTGTGGGTGTGACCTTTTATTATATGGAGATGTGACTTTGCTCATTCTAGATGGGTCTTGATTAGTTTACTGGAGTTCTTTAAAAGAGAAACATTTTGGACAAAGCTCAGGGCCTACAGAGACACAAAAAATTGGAAATTCAGAAGCCACAGGAGATGCCAGGAATTGTGATTGCTGACAGAAGCTCGACAGGAACCAGAGCGGACACAGAGAGAGAAGTTTGGAGAGGCAGAAAGAAAATGCCCCTGGGGAAGTTGTTTGAAACCTGAAACAAAAGGACCAGCAGATACCAACCACATGCTTCCCAGATCAGCCTTTCTTGAGTTAAGTATCTTTGTCTGATTGCCTTTTTGGATGTTTTTATGGCCTTAGAGCTGTAAACTTTTAAATTAAAAAGCCAATTCATTTCTGGTATATTAAATTCTGGCAGCATTTAGCAAATCAAAACAGATTTTTATACCAGAGAAGTGGAATGCTGTGGTTTGCAAATGTGGAACATGTTGGAATGGCTTTAAAAATGCATAAGGGGAAGATTTTGGAAGAATTTTGAGAAGTTTGCTAGAAAAGGCCGAGAATTCTTTGAGGAGACTATTGGTAGAAATATGGATTCTGAAGATACTTCCAATAAAGTCTTAGATAAAATGTGTGTGTTATTGCAAACTGGAAGGAAGATGACCCTTGTTTTAAAGTGACAAACTTTAAATCGATCCCAGGCCTATTTATATTTTAGTATAGTCTATTTATATTTTATTTATATTTTAGTATAAAATAATACTAGAACCAATTTGTCAGAGAGAAATGAAAATCCTTGATAGAGCTTAAAAACACATAAATCAAAAATTGACAAAAGTAAAGGGAGCAATAGAAACTTTAAAAATAATAATCAAATTGAATAATTGTCAGGGATAAGGTGTTTAATAAAATGGTTTCTTGTCCTACTTTAAGTAGGGCAAGGAAGTTAAGTTCACTTACTGTTTCTTGCTTCCAATCTTCCACAAAAATCATTTTACTGTTAGAGATGTACTGTTGGAATCCAGGCAATGAAGATTAAGTAATAAAATTTAAAAAGTGATAAAATTACTTTTGTAAATCATTTTTCTTCAATGTTTATTTATATTATTTAAAATTACACTTGATGCTTATAAAACCAATTTCAATATTGAGAAGAAAAATCCACTCGTGATTTTGCAAGTAGTAAGCAGTACCTTTTAAGGTGGCATTAAATTATCACTTTAGACTTAACATTTTGCTTGAATCAAGGTTATCTGTCAAATAAATCAATGCTGGCATTTTAATCTTCAAATAAACCCTTCCAACTTTTTGAAAAAAAAAAAACATTTGTCTATATAAATCATAGATATTATTTTCTTACTTCTTTATCCACACAAATAAATTCTCTCCTGAACTTAAAAACACCCATTCATCAGCAGGTGCACACTCCTAGAGGGTAGTGAGTGACAGGGCACCAACCCAATTCAAAATACATGTTACTGTGCATTTTAAAAAAGCTAACTGAACTTAAGTAAAGGTATTATAATTATTTAGTGAAAAGATCAGAATAATTTACTGAAAATAGAGTATGATAAAATTATGCAAATGCATACTTACTTATATATAAATAAACCATTATACACAGGAAAGAAAATAGTTGGAAGAAAAGACATGTAAAGATTGATAATTATAAATGATTTTTATTTTCTTCTTTGAATTATGTTGAATTCTAATTTTTGTGTAGTGAGTAATGTTTACTCCTAAGATCATGTCATTCTTTTGATTATATAAAAAAAATCACTATGAAAAATGTTCTATTCTATCCCTGGTGGTTAACAATTTGGACTTTTGGCCATGGAGTAATTAAATATTTCACTAGAAATACCTTCTCTGTTATCCAGTAAAAAAAAAAAGAGCATCACAAAGGAATTATAAACAATCATGTCAAAATTATGTGGCTTCTAAGGGGTAGGCAATTCTCTGTTACAAACCTAACATATTTGCATTAGTCCTTGAACTTTTATCCTTGGGACGATGCCAAGCAATCTTCCTTGGAAATTGTTCCTTAGGAATGAACAAATGTTGCATTATCAGTGATCCTCAATGTAAGAGGTGCTTTGGAATTATCAGGATGAAAGACAAGAAATAGTCTCTTCTCCCTGTGATTATATGAGACCCTTGAAATACTTGAGATGTAATTTCTGGGAGAAATTTCCATTTAAACAGAACTGGAGCAAAAATTTTAGGTCGCTTTATTTTACTCAGGATACAATAAAAATGCATGAACAAAAATATTAAAGCTAATTTATCTGAAAGGGAACAAATATTTTCTCAGTCGTTTTGATGTCCTTCTATGGTTTACATATTTTACGTGTGAAAAAAGAATTGAAGGGTCAAATTTCTAGAATATGCTCTTGGAAGACAATTTTTACCATCTTTTGCTCATAGTAAGTATAATTCTCAATACTAAAGGGTTTAATTCAGATCTCTGCAACATACATAAGTTTCACAAGAACAAGCCTCAAGTTCAACGATTTGGTGTGTCCCTATTATTTGACACAGTACCTTGGGTTTCCCTGGTGGTAAAGTTTAATAGTTCCATATTTTTCTACCATCCCTGAAGGGACTTTCCCAATACTTTTTGATTATCTGCTTAATATCCCCATTACATTAAGTTCTACAGGATTAAAGGCCCTCGTTTTATTCTGGGCTCCCTGTGTTTGGATAATGACACAGGTTAAGTTAGATTATATGTTTCAGAAAAATTAGGTTCTTGACCAAAGAAAGTTTCTTCCTTTGTTCTCAAAGAGTAGGTGAGGTTCTAAAATACACACAATGCCTACCTTAACCCTGTATTCTGAATTACCTTATGCCCATCCTGGTTGGCTTAATTCTTATCTCTTTATACTAGGTTCTACATATATAAAACAGACTCAAAAAATCCATATATAACAATTACCAATCTGGATTAAATGTGACTGCTATAAGACCTTAGAATCCAAGGTCCAGTTTCCTTATAATTATTTTCTAAATGAGATCATACAATATTTGTCTTTTGTTTCTGCCTTATTTTGCCCCACTAAATGTGTTACAGGTTCTTTCACAATGTGGCATGCCTCACAACTTTGTTCATTTTTGTATTAGCACAATGTTTAATCATATGTATACACCATCATTCACCAATCTACTTCTCAGTCAGTGCATCTTTCAACCACCTCCAACTACTGGGCCTCATGTATAATGTCAAAAGTCACTATCCATTAACACTCTCAATTTTCTGATAATTCCATTGTTTCTAAGAGAAAGATAACCAATGAACACACCCTCACCAATAGAAAATCCAAACCTCCCCCTAACTCTTGTCCCTCCGCTTATTAGGTACCCTTGGTGTTGCTGTATTACTGTTGGTGCTTTCCTGTTAAACACAGCCCATAATGTATTAAATGCATTCCATGCAAACACAGCATACAATAGCATTTTTCTCCGTATACCCTGAAATTATACACTCTTTGCACAAGACTCATACCTTTTCAATACTTCATGCAAGAACTTATTTATATTTGTAGTGCTAATTTGTGGGACACATGAGGTTATACAACCCTTTTCAATCATGTTCACCTTCAGCGTGGTAATAATATTTTAAACTAGTGAACTGCCTTCACTTCTATCAATTCCAGTACAATTAAATTCAACCTCATTAGCTTACTGTTAACTCATCTCAAGCTTCCATGTGTCTCTAGGTCCCCTATAGTAACCCATTTCCATGGTTACAATAAAAAAGTTCCCACCCAGCAATATTGAATGAAGGTTAAAGAACTTGACTTTTCTGAGATTCACAACTGATTCAAATTGGCACGGGTGGTATCTCATTGTAGTCTTAATGTGCATTTCCCTTTTA
The DNA here is from genome assembly GCA_004026745.1 of Myrmecophaga tridactyla. Classification (NCBI taxonomy): domain Eukaryota; kingdom Metazoa; phylum Chordata; class Mammalia; order Pilosa; family Myrmecophagidae; genus Myrmecophaga; species Myrmecophaga tridactyla. The sequence continues at coordinate 8,323 of PVIY010057251.1, forward strand.
GCTAATGAAAATGATCATCTCTTCATATGCTTTTTTTTTAGACAACTGCCATTACCTTTTGGAAAAAATGTGTATTTATATCTTTAGTCCATTTTATACTTGGGTTCTTGTTCTTTGGTTCTTGAATTGTATGATTTCTTTATATATACAGGGTATAAAACCTTTATCCAATATGTGATTTCCAAATATTTTCTCCCAGTGTGTTACCTGCCTCTTTATTTTTTGACAGTCTTTTGAGGCACAAAAGCATTTTAATTTTGAGTGCTCCCATTTATCTATTTTTTCCTTTTTTCTTTCTTTTCTTTTTTGGGGGGGCTTTGGGTGAAAATTTAGGAAACTACCTCCTATTGTTAGGTGTTGAAGACATTTCCCTACGTTTTCATCTGGGAGTTTTATGATACTGGTTCTTATATTTAGGTATTTGATCAGCTTTGAGATAATCTTGTAGGGTGTAAATAAGGTTTCTCTTTCATTCTTTTGGCTATTGATATTCTGTTCTCCCTTGCACATTTATTGAAAAGACAATTTTGTCCCAGTTCAGTGGATTTGGGGGCCTTGTCAAAGATCAGTTAAGCATAGATTTGGTTATCTATTTCTGCACTCTTATTTACTTTCATTGTTCAATACTTCTATCTTTGTGCTAGTACCATGCTGTTTTGACCACTGTGCCTTTATAGTAAGCTTTGATATCAGGAAATGTCAATCCTCCCACTTCATTCTTCTTTTAAAGGATATTTTTAACTATTCATGTTATCTTTCCCTATGAAATGAATTTGATAACTAGCTTTTCCAAATCTTCAAATTAGGCTGTTGGAATTTTTATTGTTACTGGAGTGAATCTGTAGATCAGTTTGGGTAGAATTGAAATTTTAACTATATTTAACCTTTGTATGATTGTTTTGTATTTTTTTTTGGGGGGGATGGTGCATGCTCCAGGAATTGAACCCAGGGTTCCCACATGGAAAGAGAGCATTCTACCACTGAACCACATGTATGATTGTCTTTTGAACTATTTATATCTTATTTTCTTTCTTTTAGAAATGTTATGTAGTTTTCTATGCACAGATCCTTTACATCCCTAGATAAGTTCTTTCTAGAGACTTGATTATTTTAGTTGCTATTTTGAAAGGAAATTTTTCCTTAATTGTCTCCTCACTTAGGTCATTGGTTGTGTACAGAAGCAACTGAATTTTGCACATTAGTTTTATATCTCACCACTTTGCTGAATTTATTTGCTCAAATAACCTTGCTGTAGATTTCTCAGAATTTTTCAAGTATAGGATCATGCCATCTGCAAATAGCGAATGTTTTAGTTCTTCCTTTCCAAATTGGATGCCTTTTATTTCTTTTTTTCCTTATTGCTTTAGCTAGAATTTACAGTACAATGTTAAATAATACTAGTGACAGTGGACATTCTGTCTTTTTCCCAATCTTAGGTGAAAGACTTTCAGTCTCTTACCATGGAGTATGATGCTGGATATGGGTTTTTCATATATGGCCTTTATCATATTGAGAAGATTACCTTTGACTCCTATCTTTTGAAGTGTTTTTTATCAGGAAAGAGTATTGAATTTTGTCTAATGCTTTCTCAGCATCAATTGAGATGATCATGTTTTCCCTTTTGATTTGTTAATGTACTGCATTATATTAACTGATTTTCTTGTGTTGAACCACCCTTGCATTCCTAGTATAAACCCTACTTGGTTGTGGTGTATTATGCTTTTAACATGTCATTGTATTCAATTTGTTAATATTTTGTTGAGAATTTTTGCAACTATTTTTGTTAGGAAGATTGGCCAGTAGTTTTCCTTTTTAATAGAACTTTTACCCAGTTTTTGTTTCTCGAGTGATGTTAGCTTCATAAAATATGTTAGGTAGTGTTCCTTTTGCCTCATTTTTTTTGCATGAGTTAGAGCAGAATTTGGTGTTAGTTCTTTTTGGAATGTTTGATCAAATTCTCCTGTGAAGTCGTCTGGTCCTGGGCTTTTCTTTGTAGGAAGATTTTTGATGACATTGAATTTCTTCACTTGGATTGGTTTGTTGTGATCATCTATGTCATGGTTAGGGACATGTGTTAACTTGGCCAAGTTGTGGTACCTGTTTATCTGATTGGGCAAGCGCTGGCCTGTCTGTTGCAATGAGGACATTTCATAGGATTAGGTCATGATCACGTCAGCTGCATCCACAGCTGATTCCATTTGTAATCAGCCAAAGGGGAGTGTCTTCTACAATTAGTGATGCTAAATCTAATCACGGGAAGTCTTTTAAGGAGGACTCAGAGGAGACAGGTCCCATTCCTGCTTTGGCTGGTGAGCCTCTCCTGTGGAGTTCATCCAGACCCTCCATCAGAGTCATTGGCTTCACAGTCTGCCCTATGGATTTTGGACTCTGTGTTCCTGCCGTCACATGAGACACTTTTATAAATTTTGTATTTGCAAGTGTTCCCTGTTGATTCTGTTTCTCTAGAGAACCTTAACTAATACAGTCTATTTCTTCTGTAGTCAGTGTAGCCTGTTTGTGTGTTTCCAGGAATTTGTCCATTTCATCTAAGTTGTCTAGTTTGTTGGCATATAGTTGCTCAAAGTATCATCTTATGATTTCTTTTATTTCTTCAGGGTCCTTGATAATGACCCCACATTCTGATTTAGTTTATTTGTGTCCTCTTTCTTTTTATCTTTGTCAACCTTCCTATTTTTCCATCAATTTTTTCATTTTCATGAAGAATCAATTTTTTATTTTATTAATTCTTTCTATTGTTCTTTTCCTATCCCATTTATTTAATTCTGCTTTAACTTCTATTATTGCTCATCTTCTATTTGCTCTCAGTTTAGTTTGCTGTTCTTTCTCAAGTTCCTCCAGGTGAGCAGTTAAGCCCTCAATTTTTGCTCTTTCCTCTTTTTTAATATAGGCATTTTAAGGCAATAAATTTCCCTCTCAGCACAGTACTTCTTGCATCCCATAAGTTCTGTTATATCATATCCTCATTTTCATTAGTCTCCAGATAGTTACCAATTTCTCTAGCAATTTCTTCTTTGACCCACTATTTTAAGAGTGTATTATTAATCTTCATGTATTTGTGAAAGCTGTGGTTCTTTGCTGGTTATTAGTTTCCAGTTTCATTTCATTGTGACCAGATAAAGTTTTTTTAAAAAAATAATTTCCATCTTTTTAAACTTTTAAAGACCTGTTTTTGGCCCAGCATATGATCTGTCCTGGAGAACATTCCATGAGCACTAGAGAAAAATGTGTGTCCTGGTGTAACAACATATAGATGTCTGCTAGGTCTAGTTCATTTATCAAATTGTTTAGGTTCTCTATTTTCTTCTTAATTCTCTGTCTGTTTGTTCTATCTATAAAGGGGATAGAGCATTCTCCTACTATGATCGTTGAAATGTCTATCACTCCTTTCAGTTTTGCCCATGTTTGCCTCATGTACTTTGGAGTTCCTTGATTGGGAGCATAAACATTTATGATTGTTATTCCTGCTTGATTAATTGTCCCTTTTATTAATATGTGGAGTCCTTCTTTGTCTCTTATGATGTCTTCACATACAAAGTCTAGTTTGTCTGATATTAGTATAACTACTCCTGCTTTCTTTGGGTTACAGCTTGCATGGAATACCTTTTTCCATCCTTTCACTTTATTTGTATTTATATCCTTGGGTCTAAAATGAGTCTCTTGTAAGCAGTATATAGCTGGATCATATTTCTTAATTCATTCTGACAACCTGCATTTTTAAATTGGTGGGTTTATTCTGCTAACATTCAAAGTTATTACTGTAAATGTAGCTCTTGAATCCACCATCTTATCCTTTGGATTTTATTTGTCAAATCTTTATATTCTTTTCCCTCTTTCTCTTTTTGTCTTTTAAGTTACCCTTACTGATACTCTTCAATTCTGTGCTCTCTTCTAGACTTCTCTCTCCTGTCTTTTTGCTGTTGTTGTTGTTTTGTTTTATTTTTTTAAGTGACTGATTTCCCTTTAGTATTTCTTCTAGGGTCAGTTACTTTTTGAGAAATTCTCTCGGGATTTGTTTTGCTGTGGAAATTGCAATTTCTGACTCAATTTTGAAGGGAAATTTGGCTTGGTTTAGAATTATTGTTTAAATGTTTTTTTCTTTCAGCATTTTAAGTATGTCATGCCACTGTGTTCTTGCCTCCATAGTTTCTGTTGAGTAATCTGAACTGATTCATATATGATTTCCCTTGTACATAGTTGACAATTTTTCTCTTGCCACTTCAAGGATTTTCTGCTTCTCTTCAATATTTGACAGACTGATTAGTGTGTCTATTGGAGTAGGTCTACTTGGATTTATTCTATTTGGGGTTCGTTTGGCTTCTTTGATTTGCATATTTATGTCTTTATAAGAGTTGGAAAGTCTCCACCATTATATCTTTAACTAATCTTCTTGACCCTTTACTTTCCTTTTCCTCTTCTGGGACACTGATGATTCCTATATTTGTGTGCTTTGTTTTGCCCATCACTTCCCTGAAATCCAATTCAAATTTTCCATCTTTTTTGCCATTTGCTCTTTTGTATATTCAAAATCAATTGTCATGTTCTCTTCTTCCCTTATTCTTTCTTTTACCTCTTGAAATCTGTTGTTGCATTTCTCTAATATATTTTTTTTTAGTTTTTTTTTTTT
>PVIY010057252.1:0-12971 GCA_004026745.1 Myrmecophaga tridactyla
CACCCTTCAGGGTAAACTCACCCTCTCCATGTACACAGGTGGGTTCACTCTCCTGGCCGAGGTTTCTTGGCTTCAGACCCGAGCGTCCATGGTTCTCACTCTGCAAACTCCAATCTCTCCCTTTTGTGTCCTCCTTTGTCAAGATTGGCAGTGGTTCCATTTACATCAACAGTCCCTTCATGCACTCCAGGTCTTCTCCATTATTCTCTTCACAATTCCTCCAAATCTTCCCCTTAGCCATCCAAAACACTGCTCAAACATATCTGGCATTTGCAAACTGCAGCAGCACCCACTCTCCGGTACCAAATCTGTTCTAGTTTGCTAGCTGCTGGAATGCAACACACCAGAGATGGATTGGCTTTTAATAAAAGGGGATTTATTTTGTTGGTTCTTCAGAGGAAAGGCAGCTAACTTTCCACTGAGGTTCTTTCTTACGTGGAAGGCACAGGATGGTCTCTGCTGGCCTTCTCTCCAGGCCCTTGGGTTCCAACAACTTTCCCCAGGGTGACTTATTTCTCCATCTCCAAAAGTCTGGGCTGAGCTGCAAGTGCTGAGATGAGGAATGCCGAGGTGCTTAGGCTGTGCTACATTGCGTTCTCTCGTTTAAGCACCAGCCAATTAAGTCAAACATCACTCATTGCAGCAGACACGCCTCCTAGCCGATTTCAGATGTAATTAGCAACAAATGAGGTTCACGTACCATTGGCTTATGTCCACAGCAATAAGACTAGGTATGCTCACCTGGCCAAGCTGACAACTGAATCTAACTAACACACACACCAATGTTTATAGCAGCATTAATGTCCACGTCCATCAATGAACAAGTGGCTAAACAAGCTGTGGTATATACATACGATGGAATATTATGCAGCTGTAAGACAGAATAAAGTTACGAAGTATGTAACAACATGGATGGACCTTAAGGACATTATGCTGAGTGAGATTTGCCAGAAACAAAAGGACAAATGCTATATGGTCTCATTGATATGAACTGATATTAACAAGTGAACTTGGAGAGTTGAAGTTAAGAACAGAGGTCATCAGGAGATAGAAATAGGGTAGAGATGAGGCATTTTGTACTGAAGGAATACAGATTGTGCAACAGGACTGATTGTAAAAACCCAGATGAATAGCACAATGCTACCTGATGGTAGCAAAACAATGTAAGTACACTGAATGAAGCTGAATGTGAGTATTATTGAGGGAGAAGGGCTGGGGGCATGTATGAAACCAGAAAGAAAGACAGAGGATAAAGACTGAGATGGTCTAACTTGGGAATGCCTAGAGTGCACAATGATGGTGATTAAATGTACACATATAAGAATGCTTTTGCCTGGGGGAGAACAAATGAATGTCAACATTCCAAGATGTTAAAAATGGGATGGGCTACAGGAAAAAGTACAGTCAATGCAAGTTAGGGTCTGTAGTCACAAGTAACTTTGTAATATGCTTCCACTGAATGCAACAAAGGCATTACGCCAGAACTAAATGTGCATGGGGGACGGGGCATGGGGGGACTTGGTTGGATTCCTCCTGAGATGCCCCCACACATGGGACAGAATAACCAGGAAGGGAAGCAGAGCCTTGCTGTGCATCCTCTTATCTCATGCAACAAAGCGCACAGGCTCAGGACGCCAGCTTCTCACTTGCCCCCAAGCCATGAACCCAGGTACAGTAATGGAAACTCCTCAGCCCTGCAGACCTTGAGATCCCCCTACAAAACGCTCCCCTTGGACTGCAGACCCCCAGCTCTGCACTTCAGGGGCGTCACCCCATCCCCTGCTCTGCAGGCGCAGGAGCCCAGCCAACCCGGCGTGGGGCGCCTGCACGTCCCGTGCTTCCCCTGGCACCTCGTGGTCTCTACCCCATGGGATCACCCGGGGTGAAGGGAGGTGGCCTGCAGGGGAATCACTGTCACAGCGGGAAGGAGCCCCTGGACAGGTGACACCCCCATGGCTGCTGCTGTCCAGGCTGCATGCCAACTGGGCAGTGGGGAAGACACGGCAGAGGCCTGGGAAGGTGGGCCCCGAGGTGGACAGGCCTGTGCCCAGCTCCAGCCCAAGTCCAGACCTGCTCACCCACACTTCCAGCCTCAGGCCCAGGGGCTCCCCATGTGGCCCATGGCAGCCACCTTCTGCCAACTGCAGATGCCCACAGCCTGGCGGGGCAGCCATGGCCTCTGGCACCCAGACGACATGGAGACACACCCATGTGCACACTTGCGCACACTCGTGCACATACCTGCATACACCTTCACTGACACCCACGCACGCACTCACACACACACTCAGCACACATCTGTGCACACCCTTACTCACACCTGCATGCACACTTGCATATATCCTCACGCACAAACCTGCATACACCCTCGCGCACACTCCTGTACACCTGTACACACTCTTACACTCTCATACACACATACAACCTCATGCACACACACCCGCATACACCCTCAGGCACACTCATGCACACACCCACATACAGCCTTATGCACACTTGTGCATACACCTGCATACACCCTCATGCACACTCGCACACACACCCGTGTACACCCTCACTCACACCCACACACATTCTTGCATACACCCTCATGCACACTTGCACACATACCCATACACCCTCATGCACACACCCACATACACCCTCGTGCATACTCACACACACCCACATACACCCTCACTCACACCCATACACACACTTGTGCACACCCTCATGCACACTCACACACACACCCACGAGCGCACTTGCGCACAGTCATGAATACTCACACCCACATGCAGCCTCCCACACTGGGGTCTCTGGGGGAGGCTGCCACTCTGCTGGTGACTGTCACAGCAGGTTTATCGTGACCCCTGGGCCGCCCCCAGCTCCACACCAGCCCCACCCCCGCATTTGTGTGAAACTCGGGGTGCCCTTCGCTGAGGGAGACTGGGAATCTTGAGGCCCACGGGCATGACATTTCCAGGAAGAAGCCTGGGCCCGAGTGCGCCGCAGTGTCCCCAGGCAGCCCAGCCCTGAGCCCACCACTTTACACCTAAGGGCGACCACCCTGGCCAGCACTGGCCCACAGGAACTGAGCCGCATACTCACCGTTTCTGGACTGGCTTCCTCCTCTTCCTCCCCGCATACACACGCTCCCCGGGTGGGAGCATGGTCCGTCCTGAAGGGAGAGCAGCGTCAGCCTGGCAGCATGGGAAATGCATGCACCTGTCCCCCGCGGGGCCTCTCCACCTGGCCGCCCCGCGCAGCCCCACAGCCCTGGCCCAGAAGGACAGACAGACAGCTGGGGCCCCCGGGAAACACGATCCACAGCAGAGGGTGTTCTCAAGCAAGACGCACTGCCACAGTCCGTGTGAAAGGCCAGGTGGCCGCTCATGGAGGGCACACCACGCATTTGCCGCAGCTTCCTTACTCTTCCAGACCTTCCCTCATGGCCTTGTACTTCTGTGCCAACAGGCTGCCTCTTTTTGACATAAAATCTCATCTTGATCACCAATTCAGTAAATCCTTAAAAATGAACTAGCTGCACTGTCCCAGCTGACCCCACCTGCCCCAGCTAACCACATCAACCAGGTAGCCCCAGCTGACCACACCTGCCCCAGGTGACCACACCTGCCCCAGCTGACCACACCTGCCCCAGGTGATCTATACTGCCCCAGCTGACCACACCTGCCCCAGGTGACCACACCTGTTAAATATGCATGCACCCAACAACAGAGTTTCAAAATACATGAAGCAAAAACTAAAAAGATAAATGCTGCAGATGTCACACTCTTCTCAGTCTTCGTAGGCCCAGTGGGGAAGCTATCAGGACACGGGTCTACAGCACCACCACCGACTGGAACACACTGCAATCTGAGGACCCGTCCACCCAGCCAGGGCGGCAGGCACGTTCTTGGCATGGGGAACATTCCCCAAGACAGTATGTCTGGGGCTTGAAACAACCCTTAACAAAGTTAAAAGAACAGAAACCATACAAAGTATCTCTAACCATTGCAGAATTGAACTAGAAACCAAGATCAGAAAGATATCTGGAAGAATCCCAAAATATGTGGAAAACAACACACTTCTAAATAACCTGTGGGTCAAAGAGGAAGTCTCAAGGGAATTTTAAAATTATTTTTAAAATACAAATGAAAATGAAAGGAGGACAACATGTGAGAATTTGTGGGATGAGGTTTATGCCCAAAGTAATTGAAAGTGAGGATTCACACAGATATTTGCGCACTGAAGTTCACAGCGGCATTATTCACAGCTGCCTAAAGACTGGAGCAACCAATGTCCAACAACTGATGACCGGACAAATAAAATGTGGTCTCTACCTGAAGGGAACAGTATTCAGCTGTAAAAGGAATGAAGTCTGATACATACGACAGCGTGGCAGAACCCTGAAGACGTCATGTTGAGTGGAATAATCCAGACACAAGAGGACAAATATTGTGTGATCTCACTGGTATGGAATAATAAGAATAAGCAAACTCATACAGTCAGATCTATAATATTCTGATCTCAGGGGATGGGGTGGGATAGGGAATGGGAAATTAAGGCTTAAAATGTACAAGTTCCTATTTGGAATGATGGAAATATTTTGGTACTGGATGGTGGTACAGGCAAGACAACATCGTGAATGTAATTAACAGCACTGAATTATGTATTTGAGTGTGAGTAAAAGGGGAAATATTTGTACATATGGTAACAAAATAAAAATTGTGTAAAATTCATGGAACTACACGAGACAAATAGTGAACCCATGGACTATAGTTAATAGTACAATTACTTTAATATGTGCTTTCACCAATTGTAACAAATGTTCCACACCAATGCAAGGCACCTAGTGCTGTTGCTGTGGACATGAGCCAATGGCGTGTGAACCTCATTTGTTGCTGATTACATCTGCAGTCAGCTAGAAGGCGTGCCTGCTGCAATGAATGATTGATTTAATTGGCTGGTGCTTAAATGAGAGAGCCAAATGCAGCATAGCCTAAGCAGCTCAGCATACCTCATCTCAGCACTCGCAGCTCAGCCCAGGCCTTTCAAAATACAGAAAGGAATCACCCCAGGGAATGTTGTTGGAACCCAGAGGCCTGGAGAGAAGGCCAGCAGAGATCACCCTGTGCCTTCCCACGTAAAAAAGAACCTCAGTAGAAAGCTAGCTGCCTTTCCTCTAAAGAACTAACGAAATAAATCTCCTTTTATTAAAAGCCAATCCATCTCTGGTGTATTGCATTCTGGCAGCTAGCAAAACTAGAACAGGTGGTATATGGGAATCCTGTATTTTATGCATGATTGTTCTGTAAATGCACAACTTCTCCAATAAAAAAAAATTGTGGGATGAAGCTAAAACTGTACATTGATGGAAACTGAGAGCATAAATGCTTACAATAGAAAAATTAAAAGGTCTCAAATCAGTAAGCTAAGCTTCTACTTTAGAGAAAGAAGATAAATAAATCTAATTTGAAACAAAGGAAGGAAATAATAAAGAGCAAAAAACATGAAATTGAAAACAGAAAAATAGAGAAAAATCAGTGGAACCAAAAAGTGTTTACTTTTTTTGAAGATCAATAAAATTGAGAACAATCCAGCCAAACTGATGATGAAATAAAGAAGACACAAAGTACTAATATCAGGAATGAAAGTGAGGACATCACTACAGACCCCACAGACATTAAAAGGAGAATAAAAGAACACTATCCCTACAAATTCAACAGCTTAGATGAAATGGGCCAATTCTTTAAAAAAGCAAACTATTAAAACTCACTCAAGAAAATATTGATAGCCTGAATAGTTCTTTATCTTTTTTTCGGGGGGGGGGGGCATGGACAGGCTCTGGGAATTGAACCTGGCTCTCCATTATGTCAGGCGAGAACTCTGCCACTGAGCTGCCATCACACCGCCCTCTATATCTATTTTTTTAATGAAATTTATAGTTAAAACTCTTCCAGCTTTCAGTGGTAGAATGTTCGTCTTTCATGCAGGAGACCCAGGTTCCATTTCTGGACCATGCACTGAAAACAAAACAAAACAAAAAACCTTCCAACCAAGAAAACCCTAGGCCCAAATAAGGTTTACCAACTTAAGGAAGAAATAGTACCAATTCTCTCTAATCTCTAGCATACAATTGAGTATCGCTGACTTGCTGATGAGGTCAGCACTACCCTGACATGAAAACCAAAAACATGACAAGAAAAAGAAACTACTGACCAGCATCCCTTGTGGACACAGATGCAACGGTCTGCAATTAAACATGAGCAGGCTGGACTCAGTGATACATTGAAAAGATAATACATCATGACCAAGAACTCAAGGCTGCCTCAGCATTCAAAAACTAGCCATTGTACAGTGGCCCTGGGAAGAGCTGCAAATGATGAGTCAAATAAGGGCATGGGTGGGGCACCCAGACCCAGCCAGGGTGGCCAGGGAATCTTCCAAGAAAAATAACATCTACTTTGAAATATAAAGTCTAAGATGAAATAAGCTAGAGGAATAGTTCCTAAACATTTTGTTCACATGGCTCCATTAAATTTTAATTTTTTAAACAATCAATCATAGTAGTTCATTATATTAACAAACCAAAGAAGACGCATGATTACCTAAATACATGCAAAAAATTTTTTTGACAAAAATGAAATAAAAACTTATCAAATTAGGAATAGAAGAGAACATACCTAACTGATAATGGGCATCTGTTGAAAGCCTAGAGCTAACATTACACCTAATTGTGAAAGCAAAATGTTTTCTGCTTGAGATCAGGAACAAAGCAAGGATGCCCACTGTCACCTCTCATTACATATCACCCTTGTATACTAGCCAGGGCAATACAGTGAGAAAAAGAAATAAAGTCATAAAGCTCACAAAGGAATAAGCAAAGTCTCTCTGTTCACAGAAAACGCTATTGTACACAAAGAAAATTCCAAAGAATTTCCACAAGCAAATATATAATACGTGAGTTCAGCAAGGGCACATGGTTAAATGACAGTGTCCGAAACCCAACTGTGTTGCTATATACTCGCAATGAGCAACTGGAAGTAAAAAAGCCATACCATTTACAACAGTACCAAAACAAAATTGAAATACTTAGATATTTCAAGAGACCTCGTATGTGTGTAAATGGGGGCATACATAATAAGAGAAAGGAATCACAGAGAAAAAATTTAAGAAATAATAGCAAATTTTTTTCCAAACGTACTGAGAACTGTAAACTTACAGATCTAAGAAGCTCAATGAACCCCAAGCGTACAACACATGAAGAAAATTACACCAAGGGGCATCATAATCAAGTTGCTCATAACTAGATAAATGCAATAATCTTAAAAGCAGCCAGAGAAAATAGCCATTGTGTGCACAGACCCAAAAATAAGGATGACAAAGAGGCCTCAGAGAAAACAATGCAAGCAAGGAGGCAGTAGAATAAAATCTTTAAAGTACTAAAATACAAATACCTGCCAACCTAAAATTCTACACCCTGTAAAAATATCTTTCAAAAAACGACTTTTTCAGACTTAACAAAAGCTGAAAGAAGCCACTGCCAATCGACTTCAGTATTAGGAATGTGAAGGAAATCCTCGGGCCAAAGGAAAATGATATCAGATGGAAACATGGATATATACCAGGGAATAAAAAGCACAGGAAATGGTAACTACATGGGTAAATATGCAAGATTTTTCCTTACTATTTAAATGCCTTTGAAAAATAAATGGCTTTTTAAACAAAAATAACAACCATGTATTACGGGGTTTGTCACCTACGTCGACATCAAATTCTTAGAGCAGGAGAGGAGGGGGCGCCCAGGCTCCACACCCCAGGAGCACGGGGGCCAGGAGGGGAGGGGGCCTAGTCTCTGCACCCTCTGAAGTGGCCCCTCCTCTCCCATGGGCCCCTGGGCACTTCTCTCAGGACAGGGCATTGCAGGGACCCTGAATGAGGATAGGTGCCTCTGGCCCCAGGACTCCGGGTTTCCTTTCTGTTCCTGCCCCATCCCCACCCCACCCCTGAGAGGTGCCCTGTCCCCACCGGTCCCAGCATGCCGCCCCTCGGGAACTCAATCTCTCAACACAGAGGTGGCCCTCCCACGTGGACACGAGCCGACACTGTGCACCAGGCTCCCCCACGCGCCCATGACGTGGCTCCTGGCCAGGCTGGCTCTGCCCCACTGTCCCCTGGCCTTGGCCAGCAGCACCCAGGGCCCCGGCGCACTCCGAATGCGCAGCCTCCCTGTCCCACCGGCACCCTGACCCCTTCTGCAGCCCTTCCAGCCTCAGCTGCCTGACCAGTGTTCACAGACCAGCCCACCCAGGAACCTAGACAGCTTCTCCCAGACCTGATCCCAAAACCCAAGACAAAGGGAAAAATAAAATTAAAAACTTTTGTGTGTCAAAGGACACTATAAAGAAAGTGAAAAACACACAGAATGGAATAAAATATTTGCAAATCATATATCCAATAAGGATCAATTATCCAGAATATATAAAGAACTCCTAAATGCAACAACAAAAAGACAAATGACCCACTTTTTAAAATGGGCAAAGGACTTGAATAGCCATTTCTCCGAAGAAGATATTCCAATGACCAAAATCTCATGAAAAGGTGCTCAGTATCATTAGCCATTAGGGAAATGCAAATCGAAGCCACAACAAGACGCCACTTCACACCCACCAGGATGGATACAAAAACCGAAAATGAGTTTTGAAGAGGATGTAGAGAAGTCGGCCCCCCACATAGCTTGTGGAATGTAAACGGTGCCGCCACTGTGAAAGGGTTTGGCTGTTACTCAAAAGGCTCATCACAGAATTACCGTGTGAACTAACAATACACTCCTACGTACATGATCTCCAAGAATTGAAACAAGTATTCAAACAAATGCTGTACGTGAATGTCCATCACAGCATTACTCGTAACAGCTATAACTGGATATAGCCCAAATGTCCAGCAGGAAGTGAGCAGATTTTTACAATTGTGGTGCTTCCGTGCAACAGAATATTTTTCAGCCATGGACAGGAACAAAGTACTGATCCAAGCTACACCGAGGATGAACCTGGAAAACATTACTCTAAGTGAAAGAACCCAAATCTGAATGACCACAGTGTCGACTCTGCCTAGGCAAGATGGCCAGAGAGCTAAGTCCCCGGGGACGGAAAGCAGGAGTCGCCTCCGGGGAGCCTGCACGGGGAGCCGTGGGGAGCGGGCACGGGCGGGGGCGCTGGTGGGGTTGAAAGAGGGTCTTAAAGTGGGTGGGTGGGTGCGGGCCCGGGGAGGCAGAGCCGCAGGACTCACCTGCAGCAGAAACACCTGGGGCGGCACCGGCCCTGCCGCGCAGTGAGGAGAGGGGGACAGGGCCGTTTCCTGCACCTGCGCCCAGGGGCCTGAGACTGGGGAGGGGATGGCTGTGGGGGCCAGTACTGGGGAGCAACAGCCCCTCCCTTTCCCACCGCACAACTGCGTGCCTCAGCACCGGCTGCCCTGCCCCCGTCCCCCTGTACCCACGGGGGACAAGGCCGCCTGGACACGGTGACCCAGAATCTGGAGGCTCCCACTGCCGCCTGCTGCGACCCCTGGGCCCGGCGTTCTGCCCTCCTGGCACCCACCTGCTGGGCAGTCCCTGCTCCGTCCCCAGGACCACCCAGGGCTGCTGGCACCCTCGGGCCTCTGACCAGGCCTGCCCCGTTTCCCAAACCCACCTTCCCTGGTGTGTGGGGGGCGTCCTTAAAGACGCAGGTTATCACCTAGGGCAGGTGAGTGTCTCCAGATGCCTCCCCGTTTGTGGGCGCGGGCAGGGCAGGGAGGAAGAAAGCAGAGAAGCTGGCCCAGGGCAGGGTGGGGCCTCCCCCCACGGAGCCCACCCCAAATAACAACTGCCAGGTTTCCAACCTCTGCTGCAGCGTCCATCGCCCAGCAGACCCTGAATATGGGATGAGGACAGAATCGCAGCAGCCAGCTCTAGTTCCCTCAACACGTGGCCGTGTGCCTCAAAAGGTGAACGCTCCTCTATATTGAACCAGATTTCCCCCATTTGTTCCCCTCTGAGCAAGACTCGGGGGTCCCAGACCCACCAACTGCAGCCCCCTTCTGTGCTTCGGGTGCTGGTCACAGACAACTTTGTAGGTTAGGGGGCAGGGGGGGCCCCCTGCTCTTTGGGCACTGCTGCAGCAGGGCGGGTGGGTCCTGGGGATTTGGGGGTGTGTGGGTGCCAGCTGCCCAAGCCGGTCTGTGCGGGGGGGCGGGGGTGTCTGACCTGGGCCTCCCCCTGCATTAGGCTGTGAGCTGATCGTGCACTTCTCAGAGAAATTTGAAAGTTTATGAAAACCTCTTTCTTCTGCTAAAAGTAATGCCTGTTCGTTTTAGAAATAAAGACCTTGCCCCGCATGGTACTATCCCCTTAAGCCAGGGGTTAACTTTTGGGGTATGCCCCCTGGGGTCTGCAGTCTGCGGCCTGGGCTTGGGCATGCCCTGCTCGGCAGCCGCGGATGGGCTTCCCCCTCAATTGCCTCACCTATAAAAGCGGGGTGACAATGGCAGCTGCCCAGGGGTGCTGCAGGACAGAGGGAGAGCGCGGCCCCTCCCTGGCACTGCCCCAGGCCCGCAGGGGCCCCTCGCGGGAGTCAGCACCGGCGCCTGCCCTGCAGGTCCCAGTGGCTGGGAGCCCTGAGGCCCCAGGGTGGGGGCCGTGGCCGCTGACTGCCGGGAGAGGTCCGGCCTCAGACCGTCAAGAACCCAGAGCCTTGAGGGCTCATCACCCAGGGCCCCTCCCACCCCTGCGTGCCCCCTCCCAGCCCAGGGCCTGCGGCTGGCCACAGGGGCACGGGTGGTGTCCAGGGCAGCGAGGCCCCAGCTGTCCACTCCCATGGGTCCCCACCCGCTGCGGCGCCTCGGGCCTGCAGGGAGCGGAGCGGGGCCAGTGGGCCCCCGGGACCTTTACCAGGAAGATGGCGTCCTCTACCTCAGGGTCGCCCCTCCCCAGGAGACCACCAGGATGACGCAGAGGCGCGCAGGCCTGTGCGGGTGTGGGGGCGGCCAGAGACGGCCTGGCACTGTGTCCTCAGCTCAGGGCATCCGCAATCCGAGACCTTCGGCCACGCAAGACACAGGAAAAAGAGTTTTGCATGTGCCCTTACGTGAAACCAAGCCCGGGATGCAGGGCCACTTCCTAGTGTCCGAACGGGCTAGTGCCCGGGCGCCGAAAGGGAAAGGCGGACGTGGTCGTGGTCCCAGGCCCGCGGAACCCCGGACCCCCACGGACCCCCGGCCGCGTCCCGGGTCTGTGGCTTGCAGTTCTGCCCCGCCGAGGGCCTGACAGCACAACGCTTCCCAGAGAAAGGGACCCAGGGCAAAGGGCAAGAAGCCCCCTCCTCCGGAGGGCTGACATTCCGAGCCCCCGGGGGAGGGGGGCGGACTGAGGACAACGAACAGAGGAGCGACTTCTTTCGAAAATCCCGTTTTTTATTTTAAGTGAGCAACCGCCCCTCGAACCTGAGTTCTCCCCGGGTCTAGAGCCCGCGCCTCTGCGACCTGGCTGCGGTCCGGGGAGGCGTCGGGGCAGCACCCCCGGGCCCGCGCGTCCTCGAGCCTCTGCCGGGGTCTCCATCCCGGGACGCCACCGCGGGCGGCCCTCAGCACCCCGGCCTCCCGGCGCCCCGCCCCGAGCCACTTACCCGGGCGCCGCGGGCGTCAGGCGCACCCGCGAGGGGAGCACAGGAGGCGCGCACGGGAGGCCGCCGGGACACGGGAGGCCGCTGGGACACGCGAGGCCGCTGGGACACGCGAGGCCGCCGGGACACGGGAGGCCGCCGGGACACCGGGCGCTCGCATCTCCAGGGCCAGGTGGCGGCGGCGCCGCGCGCTCAAGGACGGCCCCCGCCCCGCCCCGCCTCGCCTCACGGCCAGGCCCGGGAGGAGAGGGGGTAACCGCCCGCAGCCCCGCCCCGCGCCCGCCTGCGCCCCGAAGCCCCCGAAGCCCCGAGTCTCCGTGGCGGGTGGTTCGCACCCTGCGCCCCTCGCACCTGGGGGAACGGCCTGCGCCCCGCGTCCCTGGAGCCCCCGCCCCGCGCGCCTAGGTCCATGCCCGAGCCCCCGAGGACGCTGGTCAGCCCCGCCCCCGTCGTCCTCCCGCCCCGCCTGCGGAACGTTGCGAGAATGTGAAAGGGCTGAAGTGTTTTGCAAAGTAGAAAATACTCACGTCACGCTCTTTTGAACCGGGGCTTCCCTCCTGGGGGGATTGGTCCCAGGAGCGAGATCGCGCGTCCCAGACGGGTCCCCGCCCCGCGCGCCCACCACGCCCTCCCCTCTGGGCTCCCAAGCGGGCCCTCCCGGCGCCCCTCTCCGCTCTGACGGGAGCCCCCACACAGCCCGCCGGGGACCCCCGCGAGCCGCCCCCCATCCGAGGGCCCGGCCGCCCTTCCCGGGGGCCTCACCGGGACGCGCCCTGGAGTCCCCGCAGCCCCCGCCCAGCGCCTCGGTGGCCCCGCATCCCGGCCGCCGCCTCGCGGGGTCGGAGGAACCGGCAAGCGCGGCCGTCCCCGGGTGGCCCCACCATGCGTCCTCGGAACCCAGCAGACCCCAGCCCCGCTCCGCTCTTCGGCCTCGGACTTTAGCCACTGAAATCAGTGGTTACGCCCCGGCCCGCACACGCTTAGGACCGTTGCCCCGCAGCTGCGGCCGGAAACCGGAGAGTGGCTCGGTCTTCGCATTATTTCCCTACGTGGAAAAGTGCCCAGCTATTGCAAACTGTGAAATGAATGCTCAATTTTGTAAGGTGCATTATGCCAGGAAATGTTTGGATGGTAACACTGAGGATACAGGTAAACTTTAGTTTTTTCTTTTACTTGTTAAAAATTTCTGTACTTCCTGAGTGTTTTGCAAGCAGCAGCCCTTTGTGGTTTGTCTGACATGTGCTTGTGTGTGTGTGTGTGTGTGTGTGTGTGTGTGCACGGGGGTACTAGGAGTTGCAAACCCCGTCAATGATGGGGGGCTGCCCTGCT
>PVIY010057253.1:0-12963 GCA_004026745.1 Myrmecophaga tridactyla
AAAAGAATGAAAAAGAGTGAATGGAGGGAGGGAGGCAAATAGCACTCACCAGCCCATTGGTGCATTCAAATTCATCTTCCTGGGGTTAACACTGTTGTCATTTTTCCTACGCCCATTGTTCTAGTTTGCTAGCTGCTGGAATGCAGTATACCAGAAATGGAACGGCTTTTAAAAAGGGGAATTTAATAAGTTGCTAGTTGACAGTTCTAAGGCTGAGGTATTATCCCAATTAAAACAAGTCTTTAGAAATGTCCAATCAAAGGCATCTAGAGAAAGACACCTTGGTACAAGAAGGCGGATGAAGTCCAGGGTTTCTCTCTCAAGTGAGAAGGCACATGGTGAACACAGTCAGGGCTTCTCTCTCAGCTGGAAAGGCACATGGCGAACGTGGCATCATCTGCTAGCTTTTTGTCCTGGCTTCCTGTTTCATAAAGCTCCCCAGAGGCATTTTCCTTCTTCATCTCCAAAGCACTGCCTACGGACTTTCTGCTTCGTGGTTCTGCAGCATTCTCTGCTCTCTCTGAATCTCTTTCATTCTCCAAAATGTTTCCTCTCTTATAGGACTTCAGAAACTAATCAAGACCCACCCAAGTGGGTGGAGACACGCCTCTACCTAATCCACCTTAACAACCACTCTTGATTAAATTACATCTCTAGGGAGATGATGTGATTACAGTTTCAAACATACAATACTGAATAGGGATTAGATGAAATGGCCACCTTTACAAAATGGGGTTAGGATTAAAACATGGCTTTTTGGGTGGGCCATGGTGGCTCAGCAGGTAAGAATGCTTGCCTGCCATGCCCGAGGACCCGGGTTCGATTCCTAGTGCCTGCCCATGTTAAAAAAAAAAAAAAAAAAACATGGCTTTTCTAGGATACATACATCATTTCAAACTAGCACATGCATGGAGCTTATATCCTAAATTAAAAAAATGGAAAAGTCTGCAGTATGTTAATAGTGATGAGTTCTAAGGGATAAATAGAGTTGATATGGTGGGTGGAGGGTTTTCATCTTAAGTAGGATGGCCAGGAACAACCTGACTGTCAAAGTAGCATTTGAATAAAGACCTGGAGGAACAGAGAGAGAGAAAGAGAGCCTTGGAGATGACAAGAAAAGAGGATTTCAACAAAGGAATCAGATGTCAAGTTGTTGAGAACAGCAGAAGTTGTGTATTCCTGGAGCAGAATGAGGAGGAAGCCAGTGAGACCCCAGAAGCAAGGAGCAGGTACATCACCAGAGGCCTCTCCTGCTCCTACACGGGCTTGGTTTCTTCTCTGAGTGAGATGGGAAGGCTTTGAAAGATCTAGAATAAAGGAGAAACATGACAGCATGCTCTGAATTGAGAATGAAGGGCGGAAGCAGGAGAGCAGATAGGATATTGCAGTATCTGAAACGTTTGATCATGAAGACATCTTCCCATTCTAAATGTCAATGAATAACCACGTTCCTCTGTGTGTGTTCATGTGTGTACATATCTCCATACTACTTTGCATTTCTATTTCCAAACTAGTTTATAAAGATACTTAGAAAAGATGAAAGCATCCCTGCTTGAATAGGTATGCCCTGAATCAGTGAAATGCCATTTGTTTTAAAAGAGACCTTAAAGATCATTTACTTAGTGTATTGAGTCTACTCATTTCCATTTTCAAACGAGAAATTTGAGCCCGGGGTGGTTTCGATTTTGACACTAAGTCAGGGAGCTAGGAAGTGCGAGTGCTAAACTTAGAACCAAATTTTCCTAACTGCTACACATTTAAAAAAAGTTAATTGACTTACTGGAAGCAAGAAGGCATATCTGTAGATCTAGAATCCAATTAACATGTCTCTGTCACTGCAGTTTTGTTTCTTCACAACACCCACCCCCCCCATCACCACCAATTTTAAGAATCAAGGCACAATTTACACTGAGTAAAATTCACTATTTTAGCATAGGCCCCTGCTTAGTATTGACAAAAGCCTACAGCTACGTAACTACCACCATAATAAAGATTTTTAAAAAAATTTCCTCTGTGCTCCCTGTAGTCAATCTATAGCCCCTATCAACCACTGATCCATTCTGTCTCTATAGCTTTGCCTTTGTAAAAATGTCATATAAATGCAAGAATACAGTCTTTAACTTGAGGATTTCGTCTTCTTGTCTTTTCAGTCCTATATGTTTGTGCTAAATGTATTTGAATCTCTGTTTTAAGATCCACATGTTTGTTTGTCTTTCATAAATGAATTAGAAAACATTTAATATTAATAAAGCCTCCCATTACTCATGATGAACGAAGATTAGACAATCAACTAAATCTTTTTTTTTCATTTAAAATAAACATATTGCAAGGGAAAAGAGGTGCTGATCTATACTTATTATGACTCAATACGTAGAATAACAGGAATATACTTATTTACATTAAAGGTATGAAATCTTTTAAACCAGCACTGGTTTAATTCTTTATCAGACTGATATACTTGCACCAACTTTAAATATTTGATAACCTCGTAAATCCTCTTTGTATTTTAAAAATCACTTTAAAATCATCTATCTTGAATTCACTTAAAAATAGAAAGAAAACTAATAGGAGAATTATAAAGTATTTGTGAATACTTATTTTATCTTTAAACGTTTACCTTCAACCTAAAGGAAGTGGACTGTGGATTGCAATTTTATGTAATGCATGTATATGTATAATTCTTTTCTTTAGGATGAGAGTTACAGGCATAACTCTCATAAACTCTTAAATTCTTTGGTCAAATATTCTTAACCACAAGATACCAAGATGTCAGTAAATATGAGTAAAAATGCATTGGTATTTGAACATGAAGTAATTAAAATGTTTTAATTTATAAAAAGTTCTTAGGAGATGCATGTGTTCTCTAAGGAAAAATTCAGAGAATTCTGGCAAATCTTAGAATGCTATAAATTGAATTAAGAGAAGCTTGGTTTTACAGTGATTTCTTTATTTGTTGACTCCCTGTATTAAACTATTAAGGAGGTTTTATTCTATACAACTCCAGGGGATGCCATTCAGAGACTATAAGCCAAATGACCCCTCCCACTCTCCTAGATTTATACAATGTTAAACCTGTGTGAAAATGAAAATGTGGGTGTACATTTAGGTACAATTAATTCCATCATCCCTTATTGTTATCATCAGTATCATAAGAGTACAAGGGAAGAGACAGCATATTTGTGAATAATTGTGACTTGCATTCTATTTATGTGTGTTAGAATCCCACAAAAAGAACGGTTCACTAAATAAGATTGGAATTTGTCCCGAATCTTTTATTTATTTCGCTCATCTTTTTCAGGCAGTTCTCAGGAAGACGAACAGTGTTGATTTAATTATCCTTTAAGCTGCTCTAGACCATAACCGCGTGCATCCCTGGTGCTACGAGTGAATGATTGAACAATTCTATTACTGAAACTATTAGACTTAGAGGGTTTATTGATTTAAAGTCTTGGAACAAGAATGGTCAATTCACTGCTTGGGTATTTTAACTCATTTAAATTCAGAAATTCCTAGGAATAGTAGAGATTGGAGTTCTGCATTTGAATTAAAGATTATAATGGCTAAGCAATTTCAAACACTTGAGCTCTCCCTTCATGGAGTCTGGAAGATAATGTTAGAGGATAAACCTATGGATCAGCATGTTCATGTGATCACCAAACGCAGATAAAAAGATTTACTAACATTCATTCTATGAAATGTGTGCCTCCGTCATTTGGATCTTGAGGAAAGTATGCCTTTTGATAATTGACTCTTTCGTTAGCATCATCTTGCTAATATTTTTCTCAGTTTAATAAAACTGATGTATTCTCCACTTAGGTTTAAAATTGAATACCCAGCCAACATTAGTAGAAAGAATTAATGAGTTTTTTTTATTGATCAACATTTATTGAATGTTCACAACAAGCAAGGAACTATTGTCAGTATCTTCTAGCTTTGCTGAAAGCAGGTTATCTTTACAAATGACTCTGAAAGATTTAAAGTAGGATTCAATTGGAATTGCAAATTCTCATCCAAAATGAAAATGATTTTCGGCTCGGCAGTGCTGGACACCTGGCCCTTGTTTATAGGAAATGTACCAAGTCAAACCAACTGGAGATGGGGCAGAACAGACTGCTCTGCTGGAGAAGGCCCAAATAGAATGAGAAGTATCAGTCTTTAATTTACGGAGCTCTGATGATCTGAATTCCTCTTCGTCCTGGAAGAGGTTTTAGCCATTTTAGCTCTTCCCACATGCCAGCAGGCAGCAGTTGTCCAGCTGGCAGATTTGAACAATTAGGTTGTTTAGTGTATAAGCCTGCAGCTCTGCAATGACTTTAGAGACCAGCTTAAGGGCTAATTAAGAATGAAAGTACAGCCACAGGATCCCTTTTGGCCTACAGATATCTTGACAGAGGCCTTGGAGGGAGGCATGTAGATGCCCTATGGTAGTATTGGTCATTTTCAACAATTCAGAAAACTCTAAATTTCTAGCAAGGGAGGATTAGTCAAGGTTCTCTAGGGAAACAGAGCCAACGGGAGACATCTGTATATGTTATGGGATTTTTAAAAGAATTATCTCATGTAACTGTGGGGATGAGTAAATTCAAATTTCATAGGGCAGGTTCTAAGCTGGGAACTCAGATGAAGGTTGTCAGTGAATTCCCTGGAAGAAGGTGGCTGGTTGAAGTAAAAATGGAAATTCTCTCTTCTTACTGCTGAAATCATCATTTCTCCTTTTAAGGACTTCAGCTGATTGAATGAATTGTCTCTCACTGTTGAAGGCAGTGTCCTCAGTTGATTGTAGATGTCATCACCCATAGATGCAATTAACTTCCTGATTATTTAAGCCCATTAAATGCCCTCCCAGTAGCAAGCAGGCCAGTGCTTGCTTAACCAGAAAATGACACCATCACCTGGCCAAGGTGACACATTAATGTAACTATCACAGAGGGGTTTGGGCCTTTTCTCAGATTTTGAAGTCTGAACTCTAATTACAGGGAAAGCATAATTGTTCCACTTGAAATAAGAACACTTTGAGAAGATGTCACAAAAGTAACCTGTCACACAAATTGTGATTTAGCCTAGGAAAAATAATCACTCCCTGTTTTGATTTGCTAAAGCTGATAGAATGCTATATACCAGAAATGGATTCGCTCTTACAAAGGAGATTTATTGCATTAGAACTTGACACTTCTAAGGCCATGAAAATGTCTGAATTAAGGGATGAACAAGATGATACCTGGACACTGAAGAAAGGCCACTTGCATCTGAAACACCTGTTAGCTGGGAAGGCATGTGACTGGCAACTGCTGGTCCTTGATCCCAGTTCATTGTTTTCAGCTTCTTAGGCTAAATTACAATTTGTGTGACAGGTTGATTTTTGTGACATCTTCTGTGTGCCCTTTGGGTCTTCACTTAGCGTTTCCAGGGTGTTTCTCTCTCTATGTCTCTATAGGTCTTCTCTTAGCTTCTCTGGGGCAAACTCTGGATTTTATCTCTTAATTTAGCATCTCCCAGGGTGTTTTCTGTTTCCAAGCATGTTTTCTCCAAAACGTCTTTCTTTAAAAGGACTCCAGTAAGTGGATTAAGACCCACCTTGAATGGGTGGGGTCACATTTCTATGGAGACAACTTAACCAAAAGTTTGTGATGCCCCAAAAGTTGCCTTTGGGGATGTGCAGGGTAGGGGCCACATCATTTGGCCACATATGTATGAGAGGAAATGTTATCTATTTGATATGTCTTTATAAGGAAATTGCGAGTAGATGTGAATGGAATTTCCAAAGCAGAAAGAAAAGGAGTTAGATGGAGGCTTGGCAAGCTATGGCTCTTGTAGCCAGTCTCCCATTTTTCTTTTCCTTGAGCTGATATCTCAAGACTTACATTTCTTGATTTGATAATTTTCCTCCCCAATTCCTTCTTCAAGGTTGAGTTCAATGCTTGTGATGTTATCTGAAACCGTGATAAGTTCTTGATGATGACATGACATTCTTGACAGCAAATAATATGGCTCCCTGACCTTGGGGTCATTTATTTTTCTTGTGAGAAGGTTACAGAGGTGTATGCTTAGAAATGGAGTTGGGGTTCAGTAATTTCAATCAGAGATGACAATGCTACATAGAACATAAGCCAATCAAATGTATCTAGAAAAAAGCAGTCTGTTTTACTCAATTATGAAACACCAGTTCTTCCTTTATTCACACCCAAAGTCATATGATATATCAATTCCCAACGTAATACTTTCTGAAGTAAAATGGCTATTATTTAGATAAAAACTGATATACTCATGACCACATAAACAGTAGCATGAAATCCACTGTATTTGGATTTCTGATCAATTGGTTCAGGTTGAGCAAAAGCTTATTTATCAAGATTTTTCTTCATAGCATTTAAAATGCTCTTAATAGAAGGCAAAACATATGATTATAAAATCTCCATGACAATTAGTGCTGCTGCGAAGTCCTATTCTTATTGTTGTTTAGGAATTCTGTTAGGGTAGCCATACCTCATTCAATGGATTTGGTAATATATAATATGCTGGGGAAAGATGCTGTGGTGTTTTGAAGCTGTGTGCACCTCAGAAAAAAGTCTAATCCATTCCTGCGAGTGGAAATCCATTGTAAGTAGGACTTTTTATGACGTCACTTCGGTTAGGGTATGGCCCATCCCAACCAGGATGGATCTTAATCCTATAAATGGAGTCCTTTATAACAGAATGAATACAGAGAGAGAAAGGGAAAAGCTGTAGAAGCAAGAAGGTGAAATAAACGCAACCCAGAAGAGAAGGAAGAGACCAGCAGATGACACCATGTGCCTTGCCACACGGCTGCCAGTCTTCGGAAATAACGCATCACCTTGATGATGCCTTGATTTGGACATCTTCCCAGACTCTAATCTTAAGCAAATAAATTCACATTTTTCAAGCTGAACCATTTCATTGTATTTTCTTAGAACAGCCTAGGAAACTAAAACAGATTCCTTGTATGTCACTTGTGCAAGGATATGCAAAAGCATTTAATTAACAGGACCACAGAAATATAAATGGACATATATAAACATATATACATAAATGTCTAGTACTGATTCTATCTTTTGGTATGAAAAATAAGAAACTTGCCAGATAATGTTTGCTTTCAAGTGTTCAAATCTCTTTTTCTTACATTCTAGTTTCTTTATGCTCTCAAATGCAAGTTTTTATTCTCTTACAGTTTTTTTGCTAGTTAAAATATTCCAGTCTTACATAATGATCTATGCTGGGATCGTGTTCGGGGTAATTCTGATAGTGACTGTGAGAAACTCATGCTCATTGATAGTTTTCTAATGGTTATTACATATCTACATGGAAATATGTGTATATAATATGAAAAAACTTCTTGTCTGTCAAAAGACAAGGACTTCTAATCTTTTGATAAGAAAGGGGTTAAATTTATTGAGTCTGCATCATGCTAAGTACTGTGTGGACCCACCGAACATGTGAGCTAATAGATGGGTGCTGATTTGAGCAGCTTGGTTTGCGGTAATTTATTACACAGAAATAGAAAACAAATAAAGCACCACGTACTGGGTGCTGGTTCAAAGCATATGTCATGTGTTTGGGTACAACATGCCAAACTTGTACACTGTTGTCTCCCGGCTGAGGCTTTAACTGAGTCTTTAGGAGGCCACTTCAAACTTCCATAATGCAGGCTGCTTCCGGATGTAGCAAAAATAGTGAGTTCGGTGGGTGTGAGACCATCGCAGCACTTCCTTTGCTGAAGCAATATTCTTGGTCAACTGCAGTGGATGGTGCGATACTCTGGCAGTAGCAGAGCATTCTGCAAGCCTGGATTGGTGGTGCTGGTAGAAGCATTGTGGGTAGGAAAGGCACATTCATAACCAGGTTAGCTGTTTATATTGGTAAGGAATAAAATTGAAATGGAGGGCTTCCAAAATAATCTACCTGCCACCAGGTGGCTGGCTGATTCTGGGAATGAAGCCTGCCCAGAGCTACTGGCAGGTTAAACAATCAGTAGCATCACAAAGCAAATAAATTTTGATGATGGAAAGTCCATGTTGTTGAGGTTGTGCATAGTTTCTATACCTGCCGCTGTGAGCTGGAACCAGCACCAGGTGGACAAGGAAAGAGGGGTGACACCCACAGGACATCATCTTGTCCACTTGATTATTGAGAGCTTTCTCTGCAATGGGCATCCTTCTGTGATTACTCACAAGACACATGTACCTTCACATACTGTACCCATTCTGAGAAGTTCATCTACGTGTCTCTTTCCCAAGATAGCTGATCATCAATTTTACCATCTTGGTTTTTCCAAGTTTATATCCAGCTGGCCAAAGTGTTAGTCATTCACTCTTAATTATTATGGAGGCCTACCTCTAGCCATCTTTCAGTCCAGGCACTGTGGACAATCAGATAGAGTACTTGAAGTTCTTCCTACCTGGAGGATTTCCTTTAACTATTGTCTTTATGTACCATCCATAAGTGGGGATACAATGCCAGAGCAGTTTAAAATCCCACAAATGACTAGCTATAAATAGACTCAATTGTCATAGGGAACACCATGATTAGCGGGTATGCACAGAATGAAAGGGGGCAGTGCAGAAGGAGAAGCTGCCATGGAAGGCTGAGCTCATGCTCGTAGAGCTTACCTATGTCTTCAGGATCTACTCCAGTCAGCTATGGAGCACACATTTTTCTTATTAAGGCATTCTGTGTCTTGCTATCTCTAATTCCTGCTCTCTGGGTTCAGTCACCATGGAGTCATTAACACAGTGGACTTATGTGGTGATATTTTGTGAGTTATCAAGGTGATCATATTTATTGCAGATGAGATTATGAAGAAACACATAAGAGATGACATCTGGAGTTAAGACAGGGAAAGCATACTGTTGTCCTCAGCGCTAGAAAACAAACTGCTGCTTCTAAACCTAACTCCTTGGTTAAGAGGGGGAAAAAGCTTTACTAGATCAATGGCTGCATGCTATGGTGTTGAATTGTGTACCTTACAAAAGATATTCAGATGTCCTTATTCCTAATACCTCAGAATTTGGAAATAGGGTCATTACAGATGGAATTAGCCATGTTAAAATGAGCTCATAATCAAGTAGGGGAGCCCTTAATCCAATATTAAGGGTGTCCTTAAAAGGGGAGAGGTGACACACAGACACAAAGGAGAAAGCCATATAAAGGGACAGATACAAAGAAGAGACGACCATATGCAGATGGAGGCAGAGATTGGAGTTATGCTGTTCCAAACCAAGGGGCACCAAGGACTGGCAACCACTGTCAGAAGCCAGTAGAGAGGCATGGAACAGACTCTCAGCTATGGGTTTCAGAGGGAGTAGAGGTCTGCTTATACCTTGATTTCAGAATTCTAACCTTAGAACTGTGAAACAGTCAAGTTCTCTTGTTTTAAACCACCAGGTTGGTGGCCATTTGTTAAGGAAGCCCTAAGAAACAGAAACACGGCGTATGAAGTCTGTCAGTTGTACAGATCGCTGCGAGGACAAAGACCACATCTGGGGTTGCAGATGTGCCATCAACAATGAAGTTCACGATAATCTACAATATTTCTCCAAGTTGCCATATTCTTAGTTCCTTGGCTGACCAAGAGATTTTGACATGAATATCAGCAATAGAGCCCAGGATTAGATTCTGTATATCAGCATATTAATAGATAGATGGGGAGACAAAGCAGGAATGGGGTCAGAGAGAAGATGTAGCCAAAACTTTTTTTGATAAGCATTCCAAAGCAATCCAATGGGAAAAAGAATCTCTTTGAACACCTTTTCAAACAAATTGTTTTGAGACAACTGGATATGCACATCAGAAAAATAAGGAATACAAGTCTTTATCTTACCCTATACATGGTATTCATTCTGGATAAAAATGGAAATGCTTAAAATATTAAGCTTCAAAAAGAAAACGAAGAGCAGTAACTTTATGACCTTAATCTAGCAATTAATTCTTAGCCAGGACACAGAAAGCAAAAATTATAAAATCAAAAAAAAAGGAAAAAATTGACAAATATCTTTTTATGGAGGACACATGCCCGGGGGGGCACATTCGTGTTTTCTCCGTTTTTGCCTATTACGAAGAAAGTGACAACAAACATTCATACACAGGTTTTTGTGTGAACATAAGCTTTTATTTCACTTGACTAAGAAAAAAGACCCAAAATGGTCAGATCATATATTTGGATAAGTATACGTTTAACTTTTATGAGAAACTGCCAAAGTTTCTCTTCTCCAGGGGGGCCATATCATTTCCATTTCCACCAGTCACGTATTAAGTGTCAGTTCCTTGCATCTTCACCACAGCGAGGTGTTTTTATGCACATACCTTCTGTTAAGTGCATGTTCAGATCTTGTCATCTTTTCATTGTTTGTTTTCTTATTATTGACTTTTATGTGTTCTTTATATATTCTAGATTTAAATCCTCTATCAAATCTGCAATTTGCAGATATTTTCTGCCAATCTGTCTTGCCTTTTCATTCTCTTAACTGCACCTTTCAGCTAACAGAAGAGATTAAATGTGATTAAACCCGATTTATCTTGTTTTTACTTTTATACATCTTGATTTTGGTTTTATATCTAGGAAATCTTTGCTCAAACCAGGGTAACAAAGATTTTCTCCTAGTCTTTATGAATTTTAGTTTCATACTTGCTGCGGAAATCACAGACACACCTGATTTTCTGATTTTCGCAGTCTTCACCTAATCTCTGTCCTTCTTAAAATTTTGTGCAGATAGTTCAATGCTTTCACTCCACAGGGGGAGTGTTAGCTCTAATGGGATGGACTGAACAGACTTTGAACCAGGAAATTTAAAAGAGCAGTTCCAGGTGCTTATCAGTGTGGGAAATCTCTGTGGCAGGGCCCCACCCCCATGGCTGTATACATATCCTGCCCTTGGGCGCCACAGAATTCTTTCTCCTCTCCTAGGTGAAGGGAGGTGTGTGGAGCTGCCATCCATCCACCTCAGCCCAAGCAGACTGGCCTCCCTGGGAGAGCGTCCACAATGGAGCCACTTTCCCTGCTCTTTCAGACACTTTGTGCTGTGGAAGTAATAAAGCAGACATTTGCTGATGGTTTCTCTAGGCTCATGTTCCCATGATGTGCCATATAACTGTTTAGGGTTCAAAGTATGGATCATGAGTTATTTAATTTACTTTTTGCATATGGATATCTAATTGTTCCAGCACCCTTTTTTTTTGTAAATGATATGCTTTTTGGATTGTCTTTCTATCTTTGTTGGAAACCAACTGACCATATATGTATTTTCTGGATTTTGTTCTTTTTCATAGATTTATATCAAGAGTTGGGAAGTTATTGCTATGGGGCAAATCCAGACACCACCTGTTTTTGTTTTCAAAATATTATTGTTATTATTTTTAATTAGAGAAGTTGTAGGTTTACAGAAAATTCATGTTAAAAAAGGCAGCATCCCCATATACCCCCCTATTGTTGACAATTTGCTTAGTGTAACCTCTGTTATGACTGAAGATAGACTATTGAAACAGTACTATTAACTATAGTCCATATTTTACATGAAATGCATTTTTCCCACTTACCACCTTATCATTAACAACTTGTATCAGTGTCATGCATGTGTTATAATTCATGAAAGAACATTCTTGTACTATTAACCCAGCCCATCATCCACAACTAGATTCACTGTTCATACAGTCCCATGTTACATCTTCTAACTTCCATTCTAGTGGCATACACAACCCAAACTTCCCTTTCCACCACATTCACATACATAATTCAGCACTGATAATTACACCAGCTTGCCTGGTGCTGTTGGCAAGACTTGTCAGAGCCAGGAGAGTGACGAGCTACCACAGCCTCCTTTCCTGGGTAAGTTGGGGACAAGGAAATGCCTTCTTCTAGTGAACTTAGCAGCCTAAGATGCCCTGGGGTTTCTAAACAGTTAGCCTTCCTCTTTCCACCTTTAAGAGTTCTCTTTGTTTGCTTCTTGCATGATTTCCAATGTTTACAATTGTATTTAGAGGGGAGAGGAGAACAGGAGGAACTAGCCTATTCCATCATGCTCAGACTTTAAGTCCTTTTCTAGTAGTTTACAGTGGAAGGGTAGCTTTCTAGCTCACTTAATTTATGTGTTTCTTTGTTTGTTCTTTTGCATGGGCAGGCACTAGAAATCAAACCTGGGTCTCTAGCATGGCAGGTGAGAACTCTGCCTGCTGAGCCACCATGGCCCGCCCTAGCTCACTTAATTTAAAATATCACTGGAAACAAGAGCCAAGCCCATGTACTGTATATTTATTCGACTTTTGAAACATTGTCAACATGGGCCAGCAGGTCTTCCTCTACCAAATTTCCCCAGTCCAAAATTTATTGATGAAGTCTATTTTCAGTATTCTAATTTTTAGTTGTCCAGGTTTCTATGGATTTTACTAAAATAATCACTTTTTGAACCCATTAATATGTTAATACACATTTTATGATCTGTAGTAGGATGTCATAAAATCATCTCTGTTGTCACTAACCTTGGAAGACAGAAGGGAAGAAAATCAGAGTTCTCAGTTCGTATCAATGGAAAATTGTCCTTTGTTCTTTCTTTTATCTGTGCTGTTTTACTTTGCCATTTTTCTTTGATATCACCTTCCATCTTCTTCTTTCCTATGAAAATCTCCTCTCTGTCTTCCAGTTTCCAAGCTTAGTTTATCCTCTATACAGGCAGATGCTTAATATCATTTAAACTATCTGTTAGAAAACTATTTAAACAACATACAATAATTATTTTCTATAATTAAATAATAATTTATTCATTCAAAATTTCCATAATGCCTGATTTCCAATTAAATGGATAAATAAACTTAAAACTGAATCATTTTAATTAAAATATTTCAATTGGACTTTCCCACTGATTTATCTTTCCCTTCTAATTTATACCTTATAATAGTTAATTTTAAAATATTAAAATAATTTTAAAAATGCCAAGCTCTTCAGTGTTGAGTATGTTA
>PVIY010057254.1:0-12967 GCA_004026745.1 Myrmecophaga tridactyla
CATTTATAACATCCCACATCCCATCAGAAGACGAAGCCTGAACCCTTCCAAAAAAAGGCGAAGAAGGAAAAATTAATTCAGAATCTTGAATAAGTGTACTACCTAAGGGTTTAGCTCCTTTTAAACTAGGCATTCAATAACCTCCACTATACACTCCACTTTCCACTCTCCATCTACAATTCCATCTTTCCAGCTAGCACATACTACCATGTACTTGGTTGCTTCTCTCCGCCACATCTAATGCATCTTGTGTCACAGCCATACACACACACTGAGTTTTCTTTTTTTGTGGATCTTTTCAAGCTGTTATGTTCTGCTGGGAATGGTGCCCCACTGTTCATATCCTCTGACTTCCCCCACCCCAAACCCCAGTAATACAGATTATCATTTCCTCCTGTCTCATCTTAGCTGAATTATTTCAGTAGACATTTACCTCTTCCAAGATGTTTTGTATATAGTAAATGCTTATTTATGCATATCAATCATATGCACACACATACACAAACACAAT
Organism: Myrmecophaga tridactyla; assembly: GCA_004026745.1. Classification (NCBI taxonomy): domain Eukaryota; kingdom Metazoa; phylum Chordata; class Mammalia; order Pilosa; family Myrmecophagidae; genus Myrmecophaga; species Myrmecophaga tridactyla. The sequence goes on from PVIY010057254.1 coordinate 512, forward strand.
GAGTTTTTAATTACACATTTCTAAGTGCAGAGTGATTGGATTTCCATAATGCAGTTATGAAATTTGGAAAAGTCACTTTTCTATGAGATCTCAATCTTTGTATAGCCCCACAAATTGCCTTTGTGCTAATGGATTGTGAAAGTTTCAGTTCTAAAACTGCCAGAGTAACTTCCTTTAGCACTGTTTTAATGTTATTTCTCTTTGGCTCATTCTAAATATGTTCATCTTTCAATGTAAATGTTAGAGAAAGGGGGAAACTTACATATTCAGAAGTCTAAAAAGTGAGAAAAACTTGGCAAATATGCCAAGTAAATATGCCTCATCTTCTGCTGTGAGAAAACAGCCATTCGTGTTTTCATAATTCCACATAGGGTCACAAGTATTGCTTAAAAAGTTTTATATTAATGTATAACATGGAAATATTTTTATTCCATGACATATACAGTCCTGGGGATGAGAAAAAATACATATACTGGCAAAATGAGAATTGAGAATCAGCTTTAGACATAATTTAACTTATCTGTAAGACATTCTACAAGGTGGAGTAAATATTTGATGGTCTTAAAAGTCTGCAGATACAGGTGTAGTCTTGTTATTCCACTGAACCTCACCCTCCAGAAAAGCTTAAGGGAAGAAATCTTTCAAATTTGTTAAGGAGATACAATAAGGAATAAGCAGGCACCAATAACCTTACCTTGATGTTGACTGATATGGAAGGATTTATAAAATAATCATTTCAAATTCTCAAGACCTAAGATGTACATTATGCCTTGACTATAGATTCTGTAAGGATTTAGATTAATTGATGGATAATTACTTCATAAATGGTCATTTGGGGGGAGGTATATTTTGGATATAGCTCCTAACTTTTTGAGGTTGATGCCATAAGAACATCTATGTTTTTTCATGCAATCTATCTTGTTGCCATTGTAAGGGAAAATACTGAACCTTAGAAGTACTTGAGTCCAACTTTCCATAGCGGAAAAATTATTTTGCAACTGTGAGAAACCAAACTAACAACTGAAAGAATGTATGTGTCAGTAAGATGTGGTTGGAGTATTTTATGCAGCTGTCACAAGCAATGGGTTAGAGTTATGTACAGCAACATGGGTGGAACTAAGAAGAGACACAAGAGTTCAAATACTCTGGCCCTACCATGGTACCAGTGAGGAAATGAGACTTAGAGAGATGGTGAAATGACTTGATTAAGGTCAGGGAGCTAATTAGTGGTAAAAATCATAACTAGAAACAGTCTCTGGACTTTTGCATTTTTAAAGGATGAACTTTGGACCCTATTCCATGAATAAAGATTACAGATGATGTGCTGAGACTATAATGTCCTGTGGCATTTCAATAATAAGTTCTCCTTAGAAGGGCTAAAAGAGAAATCTATGTATTTCAGGAAGATACATAACAGTGAATGAATCTTCAGAGGTGCAATACCCTAAACTAAAATATAAATTGTTGAGATTTTTAGATTACATTAGAAAAATAATACCAGATACATGTTCTTTGAATTAATAATAATAATTAATATTGCTGCCATTTTTATTTTTTATTTTTTAGGAATTGAATCCAAGTCTCCCACATGACAGGTGAGAATTCCACCACTGAACTACCCTTGCACCGCCCTCAAATTATTTTTAACAGCAACACTCAATGCTTATGAGATTTTAGAATTTGGTAGGAAACAGGCTTTGTTTTTGCCATATTAAGATTCCTTCATAGGCCATATTCCTTTCCATGATCTCAATTTCTAGCAGTGAATGCCAACTTTAGACACTACATGAACTGGTGGCGCACATCTTGGAAAACACAGGCATGGGTGACACAATAAGCATTGGAATTATAGTTTGACTTTACAAAGTAAAGCTAGAAAATTTCCAGATGCTTTCCTATATATCATTGTACCAAAGAATACCTTTATCAGAAAATATTAATAAACCTTTGCAAGATGACTTCCAGCAGGTAGGTTTTTGTCTCATGTGTTTATCTTTATTAAAGTAATAATATCATAAACATTTGCCTCCATGGAACTTTGAGTCATCTGGTAGAGAAACATAAAGGTCCATCTATACTGAGAAACTATAAACCATGTGAAAACAAGGGGTTTTAGTCATATATTCATTTTTTATTTCTCATTCTATCTAACCTAGTGCTTGAGATTTTTGGAGCCTGGAAATTTTTAGCTCAATTTTTCATTCTGCCACTTACTTGCTAGCTGTATGACCTTGAACAAGATTTCTCACCTCTATGAGTCTCAATGAGACTGATCTGAAAAGACCAGGATTAGATTACATATCTAAGAAATTGTTGAGAGGATTAAACGAGCTAATGCATATGAGCAAGCAAGCAAATGACTATAACATGGTAGGTGCTCTATAATGTTGATTTAATCTATTCATTATTGGCATTTCAGACATAACTATTGGACTGAACTGATGTGACCTTCGTCTATTGTTTGAAATGTGGCCCTGAGGGAATGGAAACTTGCATATGTGTTTGCTGATTAATCACGGGCTACATAGAGTTTTCTGAAATGAAGAAAAAAGGCTGGGAATGGGAGCTGACATCATTTCAGAGATTCATATAGTAGAACGTGGCCACTAGCTCACCGAGATGAGGTCCACAAAATGATGGCTAACTCATTTGAAGCAGAGCATGTTTGACAAGGCTGAAGCATGTGTTATGGAAGCTTGGGACAGGATGAGTGCCGTGAAAAATTAGGTAGATTTAATTTCATTGATGGCAGCTGCCAAGGATATATGACAACTAGAAAATAACAACAGAACATGTAATCGTAGGATACTTGACCTTGGCTAAGTGAATTATTCCAACAGGTATAATTAAGGGCTGCCATATGGACGATAGAGTGGAGTTACAAATATGACAGCGATTTCAGAGGTGTCAAAAGGAATCTACTGCCAAACAATATTCTCTCACTCATGGCCTGATTATTGAAATTCGATTCTTAGTCTATCTTTGCTGTAATGCCTGAAGAATATTAGTAATATATTCTTTATTATGAAAGAGTTTATCACGTCCTGTTACTAAATCAGTTTTTTACATACAGAAGAATGCAGGAAAATGAGGACCTTAGGTAGTAGAGAGAAAAGCAGGAATGGGTATAGTTAGGCTAGTGACAAAGCAAGAAACAGCGATAAACCTGAGCATCTGGGAAGTAGGAAAGATAAACTGCCAATTCCATGCATAGGAGTTTGCTTGAGGAATACAGTATTACCAAAATTCTAGAGAGTTTACAAATACTCAAAGATGAACTTGCACTAGCTGTGCACAAATGTAAAGCTACACTTATTTTACAATGTTGTAAAATGTATAAAAACAATGAATGTCGTCATTGCCGATGTGTTTTGGAAACCTACTATACGCTTGTCCCTGTACGCAATGTGTTACATGCACTATCCCATTTAATCTTTACAAGAGCGCTGGGAAGTAGATAACGGTATAATTTCCTGTTTTATATCTGAGAAACCTCAGGTTTGGAGGGATTCACTAACTTGCCAATGGTCATGGCACTTGAGGGTCAGAGTCAGTGCCTGGGCTAAAATTCATCTCCATCTGGCTCAAGAGTCTGGGGTCTTAATCACTATGAATGGCCAGACATCCTGACAAAGGGAAACAAGTGTAGAAACATAAGGACATGAAATGCCTGCCTAGCCAATGTCATACGCAACAGAGCGAGAAGGTGGGTTCATAGAAAATGGAGAATTTCTTTCTAGCATGTTACTAACAACAACAGAAGTGCTTTTAGCCACCTGATTTACTACCTGAACATTTAAACCCCAAAATAAATTATCGGGCAGGCAATGGTGGCGCAGTGACAGACTTCTTCTCTGCCATGCTGGAGACCCACTCGATTTGCAGTGCCTGACCATGCAAAATGCAAAATATATCTATATATATATAAATTAGTATGGCCACTTAGGCCCTTGCCATGATAATAGTAAGCTAATTTATAATCCAGGTTAATTATAAAACTGATTTACATTATCAGGTAAAAAGAAATACAATGACAGCAACAGTAGTAACAAGTTATTTTCCACTAGGAAGAAATTTATTCATGCATCAAATTCTAGGCTTAATTTCTCAGAGTACTGATATATGAACAATGATGGGCAAATGAGGAGAGCCTAAAATCTGGGTTCAGGGACTCTAGAATATAAACCAGAAGGAAGTGAGATGATCAAGTACTCTGCTTTTGCCAGATACCATTTTATATATTCACTATAATAGACCATAATTTTGCTCTGAGGCAATGAAGCTGTTTAAGAAAATCCTGTGCTTGCCTGCTGTTTTCAGTTGCAATCAGCTGGAAAAATAATTTAATTTGCTACACATGAACCTATTCTTTGGTATCTTCCTACAAAATAAAGACATTACTGTATATTGCTGTCTCTATTTTTAAGTGCAACTGAAAAACTCCTATTTTTTTCTGATGACCAAAATTCTTGCCACTTCCCAACCTCAAAGATGGTCTTTCCATAAACATTTACACACCAAAATGATGGAGATTTAAAATAAATTTCTGCCTCCATTGTTCTTGCTGACACAAAACCTGTTAACTTTTCTAAGAATCATTCTGAATTATGATTCTACTAAAGTTTAACATTTCTTTCTTATTTTCCTGGCTTCCTTCCATTTGCAAGAAGTTCCATAAAAATGACTTGCCCAGCCTCTTCCCTCAGCTTGACTCAGATTGTTCATTCATTGGATTGGGCTCTGGGAAAAGGCTGACTCTCCTTGACGTCAACCTTCCTATAGGAAGAATACTCTCTGCTTTGTTCATTCTTGCCAAAAATTTTATAGTCACAGGCCCCCAAGGACAACCCTGTGGTTGTCCAGGACAGCCTGCATCTGGGCGGTAACTTTGCCTAATTCTGAAATGTAGTCTTGACAAGCTATGAGATGGTCACTGAGTATGGTTAACCCTGGAATCTAAGCCCATTCTTTAGCCCATGATTTATGACTGATGGGACTCAAGTAGTGAGTCCTGAGGACTGTTTACACTGGCCTGTGAGGGCTGATGGTGTACCTCTCTGCCTAGCTCCATGTTAGGTACCATCACATTTATAGCTTGGATTTGACCATGGTGAGCGTGCCAACACTGTGGAAATCTACAAATGCTGCAAAGGATTTTGTAGCCTCCATAGGCTAAACATTTACCAGTGTACCACTGAATGGAGCTCATATTTGATCTGACTCTATTTAACGCCTCCATTTACCTCAACTGATGATGAACTCAGGCAGTGAAAAAGATTACCATCTACTGCACTGTCCCATTTCCCAACAATTACCAAAGAATTTCCCATGTCCTAGTTCTCCCAACCATTGAGGGAAGAGATTTTTTAAAAGGGCCTCAGTCTAGTCCTGAAACCTCAGCTCACAAAGAGAGTAAATACAGAACCTTGAATCACTGTCAAATTGTAAAGCAAAATAAAATCTACAGCCATCTAAGAACTTCCAGAAGTTGTTCACACAACCCGTTTTCCTTGGAATAAGTAAAAAAAAGTAAAGAATGCAACTTTTCTTTAATTCCTGTCATTCTTTCCTATTATATTTTATGTGATTTTATAATTCTAATGCATAGCCTCCTGTTTTATATATAAAAGGTTTGTTCACCTCTGAAATATCTGAAGCTGTAACTTAGGTAGATTCTACTCAGCAGTAGTGGTATTTCAGTCACACGATCCAAATTATAAGGAGTCTGTTCTGGCTTCTCTGCTTAGTCTCCCATAGGTTATAATAGAAAATTTCACCACTTTGTTTATAAAAACATAAAACATTGCACTTAAAGCAGCTGCAAGCTCTCCAGAACATCAGCTAGTTCCTACTTCATATTATTCATTTAGCCCCTTCCAACATGAAAACATCCCTAAAGAGTGGGACAGAAAGATCAAAAGTGGTGGTGGAGTTAGACAGAGAAGGTAGGGTTTAACGAACAAGTATGATTGCCAAATCATTATAGTGATATTTCTTTTAGTCTCCAGTATCTTAGAGCAGCTAGAAGTAAAAACTTAAAATTGTGGAATTGTAACTCATACCAAACTCTGAAATCTGTTCTACAACTAATTGTTGTGCTGTGCTTTGCAATTTATTGATTTTTTGTATATATGTTACTTTTCACAAAAAAGAAAAAAAAAGTCAATTGTGATGATAAAAAAATGTTTATTCCTTCTAGCTTCTAATGTTCTGGAACAGCTAGAAGGAAAAATCTGAGATGATGGTATGGTAACCCATGACAAGCTCTGGGATCTGTCCTGTAACTACTTGTTGACTAGTGCTTTGAAACTATTGATTTTCTCTTTCTTTGCTTTGTATATATGTTATATTATACAATTAAAAAAAAAAAACTAAAAAGAAACCAAACAAAAAAACAGTTGCATGGAAATAGTCACAGGTTTAATAAGATGGTAAAAAGTTTAAGAAAAAAGCTTGATTGAAATAGGTATAGTGGGTACCTTTCTCACAGAATTTACTTTCTTTTAAAAGAATATATCAAATCTTAATTTACATTTAAGTGTACTAATGGTTAGTTTTATCCCTTGGTTTAAATTTAAATCACTATGGGCTGCACCATACACGGTGTCTTGGAGAGAACACTCAACTGGTAAAAACCCAAGGTATCATCTTAGTTCCTGTGACAGAGATTATATAACCTTGGTGAGTTCTGTAATTTTGCTGGGCTTGTTCTCTCATCAGTGAAGTTAGCTGATTAGCTTAGGAGGTTTCTAAGGCCCTTTCTGCTCTGACAAATCTGGAGTCCCTCTAAAAGCTCAGCGGTGGCCTACCACCTCTGTCTCAGCTACTGACATGTTAACGTAACCTGCCACGCATTGTCTGAGTTAATTAAAGGGAAGCATTACATTTTGCCTTTTAAACCTTTCTGAACTCCAAGTTCTACCTCCCTTCTCTACATGTGGTACCTACACGAGCATGTGCTGTAGCATGGGGCATTACTGTGCCTGTCCTCCCCCAACCTTTGCTGTCAACAGTCCCCCCACCCCCATTTCCTAAATAATTAGTATGGGGTGAATTCCACTTAAAGTCTTATGTTCCTTGATGTCCCCACCTCCTTTCACATTCAGCCTGGGATCTTTGTTCAGTTTTCTTCCAGCGTCTTTGAAGAGCTGACATGTTGGCTCTGGAGAGGAGAGTCACCCTTCTGCCTCCCTCCACCCCCTCTCCCCATTCCTCTCCTTCCCCTGAAGAGCTGGGGAGAAACAGCTTGAGAGAGTAGTTTCAATTATAGGCTGCATTAATTAAAGTGAAGTTTTTTTTTTTTTTAACAAAGAACAGAACATTTTGAAACAAATTTAAACAAAAAGAAATGTAAACTGGTGTCAGTCCTGTCTCTATCATCTCGGGTTTCTGTAGGTCATCATGGATTTTCTAGAACCTCTAGGACCCCTGGTCCAATTACTCTCCAATTCATAAATCTCCTCCATGGTATGTCTGCCAAGAGGTACTTCAGCCTGTGCTTGCACACACCAAGAAACTGGACACTCAGAACCAGAGTGAGATGTGTCCTGGGGAACCCAGACTTTCTTTGTCCTCAACTTCTACTACATTTTCAGTCTAGACATCTGTAAGAGAGTGAATCATATTCCCCACAAATACATGTTCAAATCCTAATCCCTGGTCCTGTGAATGTGAATCCATTTGTAAATAGACCTTCGAAGATGTTATTGGCTAAGGTGAGGCCAAATTGTATCAGGGTCTTAATACAACATAATTGGAATCCATATGAGCAGAGGAAATTTGGACACAACAGAAGGAGACAGAGAGGGAGAGAGAGAGATGGCCATGTGGCAGAGGTGAAGATTGAGTTATGGACTGCCTCAAGCCACCACCAAATGCTACAGGCTTCAGAGAAAGCATGCCATGTTGATGCCTTGATTTTGGACTTCTAGAACCCCAAACTGGGAGACAATAAATTCCTGTTGCATAAACCTGTGGTATTTGTTATAGCAGCCTTGGCAAACTAGCTCAACAATTTTTGTATCTCTCTGAATCTAAACATACTTACTACTCCTATCAAAGTTTACAGAGGGGGGAAATGGGTCAAGTAACTTGCCTGAGGACTCACATACTATAAGTGTCAGACCTGGGATTTTATTTAGACCATCTGTTAAGTCTAGAGGCTATCCTAGCTCTAGATTCATAAGACGTACCTAAAATACCCCCTTGATTCCATTTATATTATACCGCTTATACATATTTCCAAAATTCATTCATTAACATAATTCATCTATTTGCCAAATTTTCTCTATATGTCATTATTACTAATTCTCAACTCTTGATTGCTAATGAATTAAAAAAGGAAAAAACAGCCCTGCTCCCTTGGCCTCTACATCTGGAATATTCACCTTCCTTTTTTTCATCTATTCTAATCTCATCCATTCTTCAAGGACTGACTTAACTTTACCACCTCCAGGGAACCCCTCCCAGATACTCAATTCAGCAAATAATGGGGCTCCCTTCACTAACCTTTTGTCTACAGAAACAAACAGCCTACACATTCTTGTTACATAATTATTCTTGAGATCTGGAGCCTCAGTTTGATTATAATCTCACTTACAAAGTAATTGACTGCTTGACTATTTATTAGTGTCCCAGTGGGCTCATAGCAGGACTTTAACAAATGTGTTAAACAATTCAGAAGATGACCCCTAATGCTTTAAAGACTCCCCTCTTCCTTGCTTTTAAAGTATTCAGAGTGAAAGATCCAGCAATAATCTTATTCATAAACTGTAATAAATAAATTATTCTAAAATTCATCCAACTACTACATTTCCTTTTCTACACAATGTCATGGCTCATACTGTATCTCTGTGGCTTAATAGAGTCATTTCTTCATGTTGACCACCAGAGGGCGAGCTTTCCTTTCTTTTCAAGGCTATTTAGCAGCTGCGCCTTCAGCATTCTGGAAAATCTACTTTGCAAACGCTTCTTTGGTGACATGAATTCAACCATGCCACCCATGCAATAATACGGAACACCCAACATTATCTGCATCTCTATATAGGAGAAGATTCCTGAATCCTCTTCCATGTTAAGGCTGTTCACCAAACAGAGAGGAATCCGGGGGCCAGGAGGAATGGGAGAGATAATGAACTAGCAATATTCATCAAAGCCCACATATCCCCCTTTTACATTCAGTATAACACCTTCAATACTGCCGTAGGTAACACTTTGGGTGCCTTTTTTCCCCCTCATATTCTAAGCAGATTCACTTCTTAGGCAGAGAGGCTGGGGGTTGGGGGATAGATTCCATTAATATCTGGTATTCTGTACAGTGGTCCAAATACCTTGAGAACCACTTCCTTTCCCATGTGTAAAGACAGCCTACCTTAGTTCTTTTCTAAATCCTCTGACAACTCTGAAAGTACAGTGGTGAGTGACCTTTCCTTCTTTGAAAATGTGTACATAGATGTGCCTATTCATAGAGATCTGACAGAGCTGACACCTGGTTCTCTGAAAATGTAGCTCGACTCTAACCATATTCCATTGGCATTTATTGAATATTATTTTTGATATTAGGAAACAAAGGGGAAGGCGCAATGAGGGTTGTAAAGCACACACTTTTATCCAAAATCTATGAAAAGTGGATCTGATTTTCAGGATGAATCAGCAATGCCCAAATGTAGAATATTGCTCTTTTCCCTGGGAAGAGATGAGCTTCACTTTCCCTAGTGAGGCTCATACTTGCTTGTCCATGCCCTTTTCTTCAGCAGACATTTGTCCTCTCCTAGAGCTGCTGATGCTTATATGCAGACAGCTACACAAAGCTAATGGTTCTCTGAGCAATGACAAAGTACGCTTTGAACAGTCCATGTGCCTGTGCTCTTAAGTGCTGGGGAAAGGCCATCAAAGTCTGGGCAAGATGCAATTCAAGTCAAATTTGACATATTGAAAGTTAATGATTTTATTATGCTTCACGGTTTATAATTCAGTCATAAGCGGTGGCAGGTTGGGCACATTTTTTAGACAGTTACGAATTAGGGGGACTAAAGGCTGTCAGCTTTACCAGATGGCCATTAATAGGAAATGTGTCGTTTAAGCAAGATGTACTCTGTGAGGACAGGGAGAGCTCTCATGCACAGTTTCATTTGCCGTGACCTCTTCATACCGACCTTTTAGGCGGAGGTGAGAGCTGCAGAGGGAGGTGTGCTGAAAGAAAAAGATTACCTTACCTTTCTCAGAGCTGACCTCCACCTGGAAGAGGTGCCATTGTGTACACTGTGAGGGTTCAACTGGCAACATCAAAGTAACCAAGTATCACGAGCACATAAACTCACGTGCATGCACTAGTCTGCAAAATACGATGAACTTGAGACCAAAAAGGTGAGAAGAAACTAGGCACAGTATTTCATAGAGGCAAAATTGAAAAACTGGGGGCTAAGGAAAGACAGGCACTCAAAGAGACAAGGGGAGGGAGAAAGTGGGGAGTCAGGCCACAGGAGTCTCAAAAAATAGCAAGGTAGTTTTTGAGAATTAATTAAATTTATTTTGTCAACATCCACTGACCATCATGGTTTCATTTTCATTGAAACTGTGGTTCAAGTGACACTGTCCAGGACCTGAGATCTCCTCAGAGTGGCTGGGAATCTCAGCAACATGTCTAATGACCCACCAGGGAACTAGGTTAGGGAATAGGTTAAGATAAATGAATTCATGGAAGGATTTCATCTTCAAACCACCTGTTTATGAGCAAAACCCACTCATAAAAGCAGCTGTAAGCAGAAAACACAGAAACATTATTTTGTCCTTTCGACATACGTTAGGGTATTTAAATCCCGTAACAGCGGCAAAGATTATGAAGAACTGATTGTAATTGTCATAATTAACCGTATGCGCTTCTCCACTACACAGTAGAGCTTTGCAACCAGCAGACCTGATCAGGTATAAAAGAAAGCAAAGCCTTTGAAATCCCAGGAGATGGAGGAAATGACCCTTTTCCAATTCCTCTCGTTCCCAATTACCGTGGATAATTCCCCAGCCATTTCAAATATGGAAAACATTCATAGAGAGGACACAATCGGCATCTAAATTCATATTGGCTTTGTTTTTGCCATTTTGATGTGATTTGGAAAGGGGGTTGTAAAAGAATGGAAACAATGAGCAGATAGGATGTTTATGAGTACTGAAGCAGATGTTCTTGAAGTCATTTCTTAGATGCGGAACGGCTGTAAGAAAGCCATCATGTCTTAAAGAAATAAACTTACCTGAAAACCCAGAAGACTTCTAAAGGATTGGTTAGTTAAAACAAAGAACTCAGCCATATATACACACATAGATATGCCCCAATACCCTCATACTCTCCTTTAAAATCTAGGCTTAATACAAAGCAACCCAGAAGACAAAGAGAAGAAAATAATTTTAAAAATATTTTCTTTAGATTGGAGAAGAACAGAGAGATAGGGTAGGTATAGAATTCAGCTAGAGAGTGTGAGATCTTAAATAAAGAAGTCAATATTCAGAAGTATGTAGGTCCATGGAGCATTGGGGTTGGAAGAGACCCGTCCAGCAACACAGCCCGTTACTCTGTGCCCTACCCTTTCTAGCTATTACCTGCACACCCAACTTTACTATAGTTCCCTGAGTGGAAAATAATGCATATTCAAGAATATTCCTTTTTTCATAAGCAAGAAGAGGGAACAGAAGCCATTAGAGACAAAATTATCTAAGTAGGAAAAAGAGAGGATGAAATAACAAGATCCTGAAAAGATGTGATGCTGCAGGAATTAAAATTTACTAAAAATAAGAATTTATAAAGGGATACACTAAAATGTTAGTTTTTTTAAAAAAAAATACCTTGACCTTAATTTTGCTATTCCTCTCTGTGGGTGTTGGCGACATTTCTCCAGTTGTCCCCTAATTTATAAATAAAGTTATCCTAAATCACAAACTATAAAAAGAACACCATTATAAGAAACTTTAGATATTATATTTGCACTAAGAATTTTTATGAGTATTTCTAGAAGTAGAAGCTACAGCTCAGTTAAGAAAGAGCAGGAATAAGGATCTTTAGGTAAGCAACTCAATCAAGAATTCGGTAAAATGCGGATGATATATTCTATATTGCCCTTCTTATTTCCACTCAGCCAAGAAGACTGTTGCAAGGGAATTTTTTCAGGCCTGTGACATCCTATATATATCATTGGTTGTTACTCAAACTATTCCTCATTATTATTTAAAGAATTTGCCATCACATAGTAATACAAGTTACAATATACGCTACTACTGGGTAAGGAACAGCAGAAAGCAGGCAGAAAGAAATTATTCTTAAATGAAGCATGACCAACAGATAATGGTTATCTGAATTTAAAAACCATTTGGGGGCTGCTCTATGTATAATGGTGAACTAAATATAAAACAATTTTGTGGTTACTCAATAATTCTTTTCAACCAAATCATCAAACTTTAACAAATTCT
>PVIY010057255.1:0-12964 GCA_004026745.1 Myrmecophaga tridactyla
CCCCCCTGCCCAGGCCCAGCCTGGGGTCCCTGCGTGGGGGCGGGGAGGGGCAAGGGTTCAAGGAGAGGGTCTTGCTGCCCTGGGGGCCTGTGCCGGGCCCCCTGCCCCAGCCTCCTGAGCCTCGGCCAGAGAGGGAGGGAGCCAGGAAAGGTTTACTTGTCCACACCTGCGGCCAGGGCCCGGGGAGGTGGCTGGGGCCTGTCGCAGCCGAGGTGTGTCACCGGTGTCGGGTCAAGGAAAGGAAGTGATCCTGAATCCCCAGCACGTCCTGCTCGCTGCCCTAGGATTGACAAACTGTTTTCCTAACGAGCATTTCTGTGTCCAGACGCCTCCCCTGTGGCCCAGGTAAGTCCGTCTGAGGGTAGGACGAGGTGTCGTGAGCACCACCACGCCTGCTCGCTCTTCTGCCGTCACCTTACAAGGGTCATTTTCACTGGAAGGAGAGCTCAGGTGGGGCCTTCCTGGAGGCGGCTCCCCTGCCAGCTGCAGGTAGCAGAGCTGAGCGCCTTGGTTTGCTAAACCCCACCCAGCTTCACCCGCTGACTCTTGAGAGCACCTAGGGCTCGAACGCAGACTCTTTGGGGGTTTCACGTGCTCTAGGTTTGCCTTCCTGGAACATGTAATTCCTGGAGGGTTCCTAGGTCAGAAAAATCCTGAAACCCAGAACTTCCAGCCTCTCCAGGATTATCAACTTATTTCACCCCCCTGTCCTTTAGCGTGGACACCCCTCCTCAACGTGAAACAGAACAGGCATTGTCCGAAGATCCCTATAGATTAGGAGAAGGATTAAAGGAGGAAGAGGTGTAACAGGGAAAATGGGATTTAACAAACAAGTGTGGCTGCTGAATCTCTATACTAATATTCCATCCGGCCACCACTGTTTGGAGCAGCTGGGAGGGGAAATCTGAGCTGGTGGAATGGCAGCCCATGACAAACTCTGAGATCTGTGCTGTAACTACTTATTGAAGTGTGCTTTGAAAATTGTATGTTTTTTAATTCTTTGCTTTGTATAGTTGCATTTTATAGTAAAAAAAAAAAATTTTAAAGGCGAGCGAGGGCCCTGCCCACCCCTCTGGCTGAGTGAGCAGGTGGGTCTCGCGCCTGGGCCTCTGGGCCCCTGAGACGAGGCATCCTGCCTCCTGGAAGCCGTTGGCATCTGGCTGTGCATCTCCCTTGGTACCCTCTGCCCTAGCCAGTGTGCGGCCCCAGTACCTGCACAGGTGAGGCCGCACGGCAGGCCCGAGTGTGTCCGGCCCAGGTGGCCGTCCCCCGCGGGTCTCCCAGCTCGTGGGCCTTGGAGGCTGCCAGGGTTGCGAATGCAGGGGGAACCGGTGGCCGACACGGGGCACGGGCCATTCGGGGTGTTTGCGGCGTGCTGCGGTGGTGAGTTTATTGCACTAGACAGTGTCAGAAATGTACTCCCCGGAGTTCAGCAGCACTGACGAGTTCACTTTCCTGCGGCCAGTCAGGGCAAATGCCCGAGCACTGTGGGTGCCTGCGCCCTCATCTTCACGTGCCCCGCCCCCCCGGCTGGATGTTTAATATCACAATGCTCCGGCCTGTGCCCAGCGCGGGGTCCCTACTGCAGCCTGGAGGTGACTGCCCAGGGGCGGCCTGCTGGCAGAGGAAATGGCTTCCTTAGCGCAGAGTCTTTAAGTAACTTCCCAGAGGAGCCTCAGGGCGAGGCTGCGCCCTGTGGCCAGGGGCCAACCCTGGGGCTGCAGCGGAGACCTCCAGGTGGTGGCCGCTGACCCGCCCCGCCCCGCAGGCACGGATGTTCAGGACGCCACGGTGGTCAGCGTCTCCACAGGGACCAAGTGCATCAATGGCGAGTACATGAGTGACCGCGGGCTGGCGCTGAACGACTGCCACGCGGAGATCATCGCCCGGCGCTCGCTGCTCAGGTTCCTCTACGCGCAGCTCGAGCTCTGCTTAAAGTAAGTCGCGGGTGCCGCCTTGGAAACCCTCCCATCAGACAGCGAAGCCCCCACTGCCCCGCGTTTGTGGATTTTCCACGGCTGGCGTGACCGGTCGGCAGCACTGGCCGGCCCCGTCCTCCCGTCGCGCTCAGGCCTGTCCCGAGTAGGGCTGGCGGGAGTGCTCGCCCGGGAAGCACGACGCAGCCCTGGGCTCCGTGTCGGGCCGTGGCCTTCGCGGGACGTGGCACGGGTGTGGCGAGCGCCCCTGGGCTGCCTCGTGAATGCGGTCGTTCTCCTTCTGGTGGCTGCTGAGAAGCGCTGACCAGGTGTCTTGGCCACTGCCCTCGCCGAGAGCCAGGCCGTCCCTGTAGAATGAGCAGCACCGGCCTGGCCGGTCCTGGCTGTGTCCAGGGCTCTGAAACAGGCTCCTCTGCCCCTGGAAACTGCTTTAGGCTGAGCTAGATGACAGGTTCGGCTGCATACATACAGCTTCAAACTTTATTTTTGCAACTTGTTTCCTTTCAGTAACAAAGATGATCAAAAAAGATCCATCTTTCAGAAATCGGAGCGAGGAGGTTTTAAGCTGAAGGAGAACGTCCAGTTCCACCTGTACATCAGCACATCTCCCTGCGGCGACGCCAGGATCTTCTCACCCCACGAGCCGGTTCTGGAAGGTACGACACGAGGCTTTGTAAGTCAGCACGAGTTCCCCGAGAAAACTCGTGATTATAGGGTAACAGAGAAAGGAGAAACCTACATTTGTGTCCTTAGTATTATTATTTTTAGTTCCAGTTTTGGATGTGAATCTGCTAAGACTCTGTATAAACATTAGATTTTCTTTCTCAATTACTAAGTTCACGAAGAAACTGTGAGGAGTGAAAAATGTTTATTGTAACTAGCTAAGCAACAGGAACGGAGCGAGGCTAGGAGGGAACTGTCTCAGTGCTCGGGTTTGGATGATAGGATCTCTAAGCGGAGACCTGAGCTACCCTCCCTCTTTCTGATCAGTTATAACGTAATTAGGACATTGTGGGAGCATTGGCCACACTTCTGAAGGGGTCGAGTCTAAGAAAGGTGAGACAGCTTTTGCTCTCAGGTGTTTGCTTCTTCCTCTTTTCCATAGAGGTTTGCTCTTTCTTTTTGTGTAATATATATCCACATCCTCTTTCCTCAGCTTAAGAATCATCTAGCCCAGATAGAACCCTGGATTACATAAAATAGAAAACTGCTGATACATTTTTCAAACGTAAGGAAGAAAGTGAAAAATCACCTACTTCCGCATATAGGATGTTTTGACATGCGTCCTATACATTTATTTCTTCATCACTCTAGATTCTAAAGTTTTGAAACTTTAAACATACAGAAAATTATAACAAACCCCAAGTGTCCATCTCTGGGTATCAGCACATGTTAGTGTTTCATTATACTTACTTCGGATCTTTTTTGTTTTTGTTTTTTACATGGGAAGGCTCCAGGAAACACTTCAGTTCATTTTTAATCATAGGAATAAATCATTTCAATTGAACAGGAGCTCCCTTTTCTCCACAGTCCGAGGAGACCACTTTTGTGAGTTTGGTTTCCGTATTATACGCTCCTGTCCAATTTTGCACACGCACACCGTGGAGGCGGGTAGGCGCGTGCACATAGGAGCCGCGCCTTACCTTGAGCTCCGGGCGGCCAGGCGAGCTTTCAGGGCCTTAGGCAGAGCCTCTACCTGGGGTCTAACCTGCTCTTGCTCGTAGAACCAGCAGACAGACACCCGAACCGCAAAGCCAGGGGGCAGCTGCGCACGAAAATCGAGTCCGGCGAGGGGACTATTCCGGTGCGGGCCAACGCCAGCATCCAGACTTGGGATGGCGTGCTGCAGGGGGAGAGGCTGCTCACCATGTCCTGCAGTGACAAGATCGCGCGGTAAGGTGCTGCGGACGCCAGGTGGGGGAAAGGGGAGGCCGCCACGGGCCACCTGGCCCTGGATGGACGGGGGCTCCAGACAGGGGCGGCAGGGGCCACTGAGGGCATGATGGAGCCCCCCACCAATCGTCCTTCCAAACCAGCGTCACAGCTTTCACCACATTTACAGGGGGGTGCGTTCTACTTGGTGGGTGATGGCCTTGTAAGGGGACCTCCACTCTGGTTGGTGGGTGATGACCCTGTAAGGGGACCTCCACTCTGGTTGGTGGGTGATGACCCTGTAAGGGGACCTCCACTCTGGTTGGTGGGTGATGACCCTGTAAGGGGACCTCCAGTTCTGGTTGGTGGGTGATGACCCTGTAAGGGGACCTCCAGTTCTGGTTGGTGGGTGATGACCCTGTAAGGGGACCTCCAGTTCTGGTTGGTAGGTGATGACCCTGTAAGGGGACCTCCAGTCTGGTTGGTGGGTGATGGCTTTGTAAGGGGACCTCCAGTCTACCTGATGGGTGATGGCCTTGTAAGGTGATTTGCAGGGTAGCATTCACGCAGCACCAAATGCCCAGTACTACCCTCTTTCTATCTCATGATAACCTGTGTTCTTAACTTTCTCTCTCGAAGTTCAGTCATTAATGTTAGTCCGTGACCATACAGTATTTGTTCTGTTAGGTTTCTGTCTAATTTCACTTAACATATTGTCCTCAAGGTCCATTCATGTTGTTACATACTACCTCATCCCATCTTACAGCTGCATAATATTCCATCGTATGTATATACCACAGCTTGTTTAGCCACTCGTCTGTTAATGGACATTTGGGCTGTTTCCATCTCTTGGCGATTGTAAATAATGCTGCTATAAACATTGGTGTGCAAATGTCCATTTGTGTCCTTGCCCTCATGCCCTCTGAGTAGATACCTAGCAATGGTATTGCTGGGTCATATGGCAGTTCTATACTTAGCTTCCTGAGGAACCACCAAACTGCCTCCAGAGCAGTTGCACCATTTACATTCCCACCAGCAGTAGATGGGTGTGCCCCTCTCTCCACATCCTCTCCAGCACTTGTCTTTTCTGTCCTCAAATTGACTTTACCTCTGTTTGCATTTTGGCCCTTAGCCTTTCTACTGCTCATTCCACCAGACAGACCAGCAGCCCTGGGGAGGCAGGTGCTGGGCCTTCCCTTGTCCCCCTCTGTGTTTCCAAGGCCACCTTTAAGAATGACCACTGTTATTAGAAGTAATAAAATAAAGATAGACTTGCCTTTTTTATTTTTCCAACTAGTTTCCTACAAGAGCCTTATGTGAGGCCACTGCCCTGTGTGCTCATCACTGCCCCCTCCACAGTCCGTCTCCACGGGGCAGATCACACCACGAATCGCTCCACGGCTGCAAACAGATTTTCAGCCCATGTTTCCGTTCCTGGCAGGAGCTGCTGGATGAGAAGTGTTGACCTGCTGGTGTTGTGGCTGTGCTTCCCGCGGCGTCCCGCGCAGTATGGCTGAGCCCAGGGTGCCTTGCGTGCTGCCCGCTGCCAAGCTGCCCGGCGCTCACTCTGCGCTGTCCTCCTCCCCCAGGTGGAATGTGCTGGGCGTCCAGGGCTCACTGCTCAGCGTCTTCGTGGAGCCTGTGTACTTCTCCAGCATCATCCTGGGCAGCCTCTACCATGGGGACCACCTGTCCCGAGCCATGTACCAGCGCCTCGCGGGCATAGGGGAGCTGCCTCCGCTCTACACCCTCAACAAGCCTCTGCTCAGCGGCAAGTACCTTCGGAGGGGCCCCGGTGCCTCTTTCCTGTCACGTGTCCTGCAGCAACTGGTCCCCAGGGAATTAAACGATTGCTGCATGGCTCTCAGGGGCGTCAGGGCTGTCTGGCTCCGGGACTCCGGGAAGACTCGGCCCAGGTCCCTCTGTGAGGTGGGTCGGCTCTGAGGGTGGACACCTCACCCCCAGCGGACCCCAGGCCCCTGTGGCGCTGCCCCGGGCTCTCCATGGGGGCTGTGCATTCGGGTCCCCTGGTCGCAGTGGCAGAGGCCTGGGGGTGCCATGAAAGTGGCGAGAGTAGTGGCGCTCCGGGGCCCACGTGGGGCTGGGCTTGCAGAACACACGTCCTGTCAAGAGCCCCCGTGATGGGGCCCCACCCTGCAGATCCCCGGAACCCGCCTGGAGCCCCTCGGGGGTCCTGGGGTGCTGTGACTGGCCGCGGTATGGGTGTCCTTAGGACAGCCATGCACTGACATTTGGGGCATCTGCACCCACTCTTTATGCCCTTTACTCCTGTTTGTGTTTTTTTTAGAATTTCGGTGGCTAACAGTAAAGTACACAAGAGCTTTTGAATTCCAGGGTCCTAACTCCTGAGCTCATCCTTATTTAAAAGGACACAGTTCAGGTATTTTTACCATTTTAAGACTATTGTTTTACTTACAGTTTTTAAGCTCAAAACTAAAATCCTAATCCTAAACGAAACTGCGCTGCTGTTTGGCGCATGACCTCTGCTCTGCCAAGAGTGCCCACTCCCAGCATGCCCAGTCCGAGGCCACAGCCAGCGGCCCTGTCAGGGGAAAACTTAAATTACATGGGATGGGGGAAAACAGAATTCTTCTTGGATCTAATTTTACAGCCTCCTGACCCTAACCATTATTGTTACTTTTTAAATAGAAAGGCTCTGAAACAATTTGGTAGTGGTTAAATGGTTGAATTGAAGTCGTAGCATCAGTTCCATTGGCATCGTCGGTGGCCGTGGAAGGAAGGGGGTGCGTTTTATGGTACGCCAGTGGGTGAGCTCCTCAGAGCTGGGAGTGCTCCCTACTTATTCTCTACATCCTGCATGTGCAGGAGGACGTTGGAATTGCTTCCTGCTGTCCTGGCCTTCTGTGGTTGTAGACGGAGGTTGTGTGTGAGCTGCGCGGCACATAGGAGACGCCCCGAAGAGGATGGGCCGCGCGTCGTGCCTGGGTGGACGCTTGTCCCTACGCCGTGTTCTTACGTCTGCAGACGTGAAGTCTGGGAGGACACAAAGTAGAACTCATTACAGAAGTCAAAGGCATTTAGCCTATGGTATGTGTAGGAAGTTCACACTCACACACACACACACGTGTCACGACTGCTGTTTTGTGAGATAGTCTCAAGTTCCCAGTGTACAGACTCCATATTTTTTACAAGTATGCACTCTCACAAAACTCAAGAGCCCGCCGCCCCCTCCCCGGTGTGCCCCCGCCCAGCAGCCTAAAGCAAGCAGGATCCCTCTCTGGCCAGGTGAGCCCCAGGCTCGTGGGCTCCGCCGGCTGCCCACACCCCGGCCTGCCTCCTCTTCTGTACCTGTCAATAACAGGGCAGCGCCGGGCCCAGGGTGCCCTAATTCTCTGCGCAACGAGGAGCAGCACAGTGGCCTCCGGAGCTGGACCTTCCTGGAGGGCTGCCCTGGCATTTTAGCCTGTTTGAAAAGTCAGCTATTTGAGGTCTGCTGTTTTGGGTACATGCTCTATTTTGGACGCACCCTGAAGCAGCGATGTTCGGGGTTTGCTTCCCTGTAAGAGAGCTCCAGCCAGCCGAGCGTATGGAGGGGCCCCTCTCCTGAGGGCTGCCGGGCAGTGGCCGCGGTGGTGCTGGCGCATAGGCACCTGCAGAGACGGGGTGTTGCCACAGGCGAAAGGAGTGGGCGAGCGGAAGCTGCCGGGCAGACTTGGGGGCCAGACTCTTCAAATGGGCCCCCAAACGAAGGCTTGAAGACTTTGTAAAACCGAAGCCCTGACATTTCCTGAACGCCCTGGAAATAGGGCGGTGGGACATCCGGGGTCATTGCCTTCCTGTCTTTAGCTGTGCACACGCAGGGCATGTGCGTGTGTGTGCTGCAGTTCGTGCTGTGCTTATTGTACTTTTCCTCGCCGTGCATCTTAGCACAAAGATCGTCCCACGTTAGCTGAGTGTGAAGCCCAGTAGTGCCAAGCGGCTGCCTCCTTAGGGAGACGCAAAAACGACACATGGGCAGCACAGAGAATTGGTCACTTCACTGCGAAAACTAAAGCAAATCTAAACATCATCTACTTTAATAAAAATCTAGTGATCGGCTGTCTGTCTAAACAGCCAGGGTTACAATGAGGAGAATTTGATTTTCGGTTCAGCATGAAGAATACATTTTTACTTTAAGACAGCGTTTCTCGGGGGTGAGCCCCTAAATACGGGAGCCTTTGCCGCGGTCACGTCCGTGGTGCTGGGAACGGATACTTCACACTCCCTCATATCTGACCTTCAAATCCTTTAAAATCCAGGTCTGACTCCTACCCCTGGTCCCGCCTGGGCCCCCGACCGCCCTGTCTGCCATCCAGCTGGCGCAGAGCTCGGCGCTCGAGTGCATGGGCACCAGGCTGCCCTGGGGTCCCCAGCCGAGTCCCCCGCCCGGGTGGGCTTAGGGCCACATGTGCACGTGGTCAGCTGCGGCCGGCAGGCCAGCGTTGGGGGTCGGGCAAACGGGCCCCGTCGGACGGGAGCACCTCTGGGATGACCTGGGGAGACGACGTTGGAGGCAGGGCAGGAGCAGAGCATGTGTGGGAAAGAAGTGGAGGCATGTGTGTGAATTCTCCTCTGGGTCTTTGTTTTTAATCCAGTTTTATCGAGATAGAGCCACATGCCATCTCATCCGAAGTGTGCAATCACTTGCTCACAGTATCGTCACGCAGTTGTGCATTCATCGCCATAATTGATTTTTGAACATTTTCATTACTCCAACAGCCAAGTTGGCTGAGAGAGAGGCCCCATCTGAGCAATAGAAGAGGTTCTCTGGGCTGGTTCTTGGTCATCATCATAAATAGGCTTAGCTTCTCCTTTTCAGGAATAAGTTTCATAGGGGTGAACCCCAAGATTGAGGGCTCGGCCTGTTGAATTGGTTGTCCCCAGTGCTCATGAGATCAGGAATTCCCTGGGTGGGCACGTCTAATATTTGCCCCTTTTTCCACAGCCCTTCAAGGGGACTTTGCAAATACCTTTTATTTTCTGCCCAGATTACTCTAGGATGTATCAGGGCGTCACACTAACCTGTAAAGCTACGAGAGCGCACACCCTGTGCCAGGCTCCGTGTGCTTCCAGTGCTCACAAAACTGACCTTACAGGTCAGATTAGCTCGTGTGCTGCAGACAATACAAATTCTGCACCAGATACACATCTCTTCTTTTGGTCTCGTGGAGAAGATGAAGTTTAACACGGTAAGCGTCATCCTCTACCCTTCAGTGTGCTTTCTCTTAGTCCTAACAGATCAGCTTCGGTCCTGTCTTAACTGAGGGCTGAGCTCCGTTTCAGCTTCTCTGAGGCTCCTTTCTGGGAGCTCCGACTCCAGCCTGGGCCTTTACTGCCATTGCTAAGTACAGAGCAGCCCAGCTCCAAAACCACTCGTGAGGAGAGCTGCCTTCCGTACCTTCCGTACCGCGTGCAGCGCGCAGCACGGATCGGCAAGATAAAACGCGGGGAAGGGAATGGGAGGGTGTGCACACATCTTCGGGGAGGACAGCGTCCTGTAGGAGGGGACGAGGGAAGGACTGCGGCGCTCGGCTGCCCCCGTGTCCAGCAGAGGGAGTGACCTTGGCCTGTCCCCCTGGGGCGAGAGGGACGCGCACTCGGCGCCACGTCCACGCTGTCCTTTCTCCCGGTGGGCATGTCCCTGTCCGTTACACTTTATGCTGTATTTTTTCACCCCCTTACTTGGATTTGATGAGACTTCTCCCTTTCTTCTCACTCTCTGTTTGGAAGATCTGAGTCTTGGTTCCGCCTTTCCAGTGCTCACCGCTAACTTTCTTCTTTTTTCTTTTCCGCACGGGCTGGCACTGGGAATCACACCCGGGTCTCCAGCATGGCAGTCGAGAACTCTGCCACTGAGCCACTGTCATGCCGCCCTTTTTTACCATTAATTTTTAAACAAGCTTGTTTAACCCACTGTTTGAAACAGTTCAATCTCAAGAATTACCTGTCTTCACAAAGATCCAGCGCTGGGAGGCTGAAATCTTTAGCCCATTTTACTCTACACCCTTCCCCTCTCAGCCACCTAGATTTTGATGAAATTATCTTGTGTGTAAAAACTCTTCTAACATTATGCTATTTCGTTTAAGGCTTTCTTCCTGAGTCCTGCGGCTGTATCATCACTAATTATTTAGACAAAATTATAAGGGCCAAGGTCTCTCCACCCATCTTTGCTTTATCCCCCCCACCCCACCCCACTCAGTTTATGTTTCATTTTGCCGGAGTGCGCCCTTAATCTGGGTGCCTGCATGGGTGCCTGCGTGGGTGCCCCCAGCCCTGACCTGGCCCTACCCCCACCTGCTGCCTCACTCCACGTGGAACCAGCTTTTCCACAGCTCCATGGCCACCCCTCTGCCCCCACTTTGACGTCTCTCCTTTCTCTCTCCCTCTCTCTCCAGCTGCATTACATTTATCTCTTTCCCTTAAAGTTCAGAAATTTTGACAGACACGCCTGGGAATGTGGCCAGTTTTTTTCTCCTGCTTAATAACCTGACCCCTTTGACCTGGCCAGTCAGGTGGCCTGTGCAGATGGACCTTCTCTGGCTTTATCTCCCACCACTGCTCTCCCGCCTTCTCTTTCTGAGCGGCGCTCAGGGCTCTCCTGCCAGTTGCCTGCTGGCCCTGGCGTCCATCTGTCCTGCTTCCTGGCAGGCTCCTCCTGCCACAGGGCCTGGCTTCCCACGGAGCAGAGCAGCCCTGACCATGAGGTGAAGCCCCTGGGAACAGGCGTCCAGGGTGCTGCGTTCACTGCGTCCCCACTCTGTCCCCGCCCCGTGGTGGAAGCAGTTCTCAGTTGGTCAGTCTGCAGCCTGCATGCCTGGAGCTCTAGAAGGACGTCCCCAAAAGGGCCGGGCACCCCTGCTGGAGCGGGTGGCCACTCCCACGATGGGCGAGCTCCGAAGGGCCCCTCTCAGCAGCTGAACCAAGTGCCTGCTGCAGCTCCGGGCCTGGCACGCGGGCTGCTTGCCCGTGGGGCGTTCTGTCAATGACACCTCTGAGGGTTTTCCATCAGCAGCAAATGTCATTACCTGTCACTCAGCTGGGCTGGACCCATTACTCCCCCTGCAGGTGGATGTGAAGCCTATCTGCCGGGCTGCACATGCCCAGCACACATCAGGAGCTCCGCAGAATTCGAACCCGGGCCCAAGTCTCCCCTGCCCTCTGGGTTCTCGTTAGGAATCAGCAGCTCTATCTTGGGACCCGCCCAGCCCATGCCCCCCCACCCCGGCTGCCCTTCCGTCTCCTTGCTCTCGGCAGGTGGGGGGGGCTTGCATTAACCCCAGGGCTGGGTCGCTCTCTGTGCCACGTTCTGGGCAGCAGCCCTTCTTGACTAGGGTGGGGGGGGGCGCCTCTCCCTGCCCCAGGCCAGGCTGCCAGCACCGTGAGCAGGTCACTTCCCAGCGCTGCCCAGGGTGGCCACCTTCAGGCAGACCCCCACCCGCCCTGGCCGAGCCCACTCAGCCTGGCAGGCCAGCACCTGGGTCGTCTCAATGAAAATCAAAGCGAAGGTCAGCGAGGGTGCCGGGGCCTGAGGCCGGGCGCGGGCTCCAGGCAGCCGCTGCTGTGGGGTTCGGGTGCCGGGCTCGTGGCCCCCACACCGCTGCTCACGCCACTGCCGGCCGCCTTGACTGGGGAGAGGAAGCCGGAGCTGCGGTTGGGAAAGGTTAGCTGCTCATTTTCCCTGATCCATTAGTGAGCGACTGATCACTTCCCCAGTGCAGACCTCAAGTCACCCTAAAATGTCCATTTCTGATCATCCTGCCTAATTCATTTTCGATCACCCTCAGATACTAAGCACCTATTAGGAAATACCTTTAAGGTTTAGAAATAAGAAAAAGTGCTGGCGTCAGCCTTCCCAAGGTTTTGATTTGTATCCGTTGTTGGGCGAGTTCACAGTTTCTGATTTTTGGTTTAAGGGTTCCGACTCAGCACACTCAGTTTCTAGCCGGAGAGGAGCTCTGATCACCAGCCAGTGGCCAGGCCGCCCCGTGAGTGCGGCCCTGGGGACACAATGAAGTGCCCACTTGGGGCCACCTAGGGGGGCTCCAGCCCAGAAAAGCCTGTGATTGGTATTGGGACCCTAAGGCAGGTCGTGTTCTGTTTGCCTCATGTACTCCAGTTTTGCTAAAGGCAGAACTTTATTTAGCTTGAACAAATCTTAAAAAAATATATCATGCATTATCACTGTCTTACTTTTTCAGTTAACTATTCCTCATTTCAGTGTCAGAGTGTTGTCATTCTAGGGTTTAAGTACCTCTCAAGAGTAATCCATTCTCTCCACCTTGTCATATAAGGTAATGGAATCACAAAGAAAGATGATGTAATACATGCATATTCATTTATTCAAAAAAGATCCCATTCCACTGTGGCCAGAGTCCTCACCTGCTGCACCCAGTGGGCCCCCCACCCCCAAAACCTCTCTCCGGGGACAGCTGTGGTCAGTGCAGACCCCTGGGTGCCGCCTGACCATCCCTGCCTGCCCCGACTCCCCACCCGAGCTGCCACGAGCTGTCCGTGGATGAGATGCCGAGCAAGTGGCGAGACGCGCTGTGGGGCCCCCGAGGGGATGGAGATATGTCCCGAGCCCATGGGACCCCGGCACTGCCATGCGGGTCCTCGCCCCAGGGCAGCCCGCCTGGCCCGCGAGCAGCAGGACCCACCCAACCTCCTGGGCAGCCAGGCAAGGGCTCTGCTGACCTCTGCACCCTTAGGGACCACCGCCTCCCTCCAGGCTGTCCCCAGGTCAGGTGTGTGTGCAGGCAGCAGGCAGGCATGCCAGGCTACATGCCCGCACACCTGCACACGCCTGAGCGAGAGGCATTACACATGAACCAACAGCCACTATCAGACACACGAGAAAAGTAGACAGCCCAAAGGGAAGGAACCATAGGAGAGAGCAGAACAGACTCCAGAGGAAATAGAAATAATTTTGAGAACAGGAGATAAGAAAAAAATCATAATTAAACTTATTAGTATGTGTAGAGGATTCAGTAAGTGTTGAAATCAAATATTAACTCGAAGGTCAAGAAAATATTTATTCAACGATCAGTTGCACACCTGTGTTTACCAGGCAGCCTAAGGGGTGCGTGGGTGTGGGGGTGTGTGGATGTGGGGGTGTGTGGATGTGGGGGTGCGTG